>OY757259.1:3517826-3562223 GCA_963584085.1 Pyrausta aurata
CATCTAAGAAAAAAAATGTCCTCAAAAAGGCCTACTGCGACAAACGAAACCCGTCAATACGATCATCGTTTCGGGGATCCGAGGCATTTTTAGTATGCAATCATTACTACGAAATGCTTCGGATCCGCAAAACGATGAGTGTATTGTCCAATTTAGTTTTTTATAGTTGGGCTCCTGACTTCAGACTGTTCGTTATTGTTTTTAACACGTTTCGGGCCACTATTCCAGACACAATACATGTTTTATTGTTTTCACGCCTGTAGGCGTTCACTGTCCCGTAACGTGTTAAGTGCCATTAACACCCACCACCATAACGTAGCACTAGAAACTTACCAAACCCAAACCATTCAACCATTTGTCTATCGATTTGTAATCAAGAATAATAAAGTGTAGTATAAAAAACAGTCAGATATACAAAGTTTAACATCCTTACCACTGCTCACAGGCTCAGTCTTAGTAGTATGAACAGCAGGTATCGCCTCAGCCGGCGCTGCTGTCTCTTCCGGCTGCGGGCCTAGTATGGCGTTCTTCAGCGCTGTGGAGTCCTCAGTATGCTTCAGATTACCATCTTCAGCTTCTGTCTTGACCTTGACAGTACCGTCGGGGTTGGTGGAAGTAGAGTCATCTTTCTCTTCTTTCGGCTTCAGAGTCTTGAGGAGCTCTATTTCATCCTGTGGGTTAAGAATGTAAATAAGACCACGGTTTATGTTTTTCTTATACAGGCTGTAAAAGTTTACCTTTTGTGCTACAATAGTAGCCGTGGGTACAGATTGTACGCACAACAGCATGTCAAGGTATACACCTAGGTATTTTTGCAGTAGTAATAAGAGTTAGTTTCCAACAAAAAATGAAAGGAGACATTTTTTTTTGGGCCCAGTAGCAACTTGTAGCGTCTAATAATGGCATTACACCCTAAATTAATAACTTATTTTTTTAGACAATTAGACAAAAGATAACGTTTAAATGAAACCGGAATAATAAAATCGAACTAAAAGATGCGTTGTGTTGACTACTTTTCATCACGTCATCATTCCTCCTTTACAAATACGTGTAAAGGAACGACGGGCTGGTCAATATAAAAACAATATCAATTATTTCAAGTACGTGATTTAGTTTAGATCACGTTTTTTCTACTTTTATTTATTTTAAACAATTGGAATCTCCGAATAAAATATTTTAATTGCTTTTTTAAGATTTTTGCATAAAATGATTATCTAGTAAAGCCGTGGAACGGATAGCAACTCTGACATTTATCACTGACATTGACAGGAATGGCTGGAGTGTCATTAGTCACACTTTCCGTTTGACGTTTGGCTTTACGTCACCTTCCAATTGTTTCGGTTTGTTTTGAATTTAGTGTTTGTTTTCTCCGGATTTTTAAAGAAAAATAGAAGCAAAAAGCATCAAGTACGGCCCCCATTCCACTAAACCGTTGTTGTGTAACTGTGCAGTGAGATTTCAACGACTGTGATTTTCAGAAACGACTGAAAATGTGCGTTAACTGATACGTGTTTGGATTTAAGTTTTGATAAATTTTCAAATATTCCCGTTAGATAACGAAAATCTAATATTGTTAATGTTTTTAAGACATTATAAGGAACAATTTAATATATGTTTCATTACTAGACGTCACAATTTATGGGTGGGCCCATCCTACTACTATTATAAAGGCGAAAGTTTGTAAGTATGGATGTATGGATGTATGGATGTATGGATGTTTGTTACTCTTTCACGTAAAAACTACTGAATGGATTTGAATGAAACTTTACCACAATATAGCTTATACATCAGAATAACATATAGGCTACAATTTTTGAGGTTTCTAATGTGAGGTCGAAAAAAAAACACATTTTTTGCGCTACTATAATAACTTATAAATAATATAATAACTTATAACTTTATAGACGGGACGAACCTGAAGTCCACGCGAACGAAGTCGCGGGCAAAAGCTATCCTCTATACAAGAAAAAAATGTCTCCTTTAATGTGCTGGCTGTGCTATAAGCTTATCAACCTGATACTTGATATTTCAGTTATAACGCGTCACACAATGCTTTGTCTATATGGCCTATGAAAAAACTACTCACCAGATTTAGCACAATGATAACAGACTGGTCCAAGTCGTTCACTGCGTTGAGAGTAGATACGAAATCCTCTTCATCCGAGTCAGAGTTTTCGAGATCCAATTTGAAATCGCGGAGTTCACGGTATCCTTCTGGTGTGCCACCGCGCACTGAGCCTCCCGGGCTTTCAGACGGATTACCTGTGACAAATAAACATAACATATTATAATAGTCCCCCTAGCCGATTTCGACTACGGTGGCCAGTCACAACGACTAACCGACCTCGCGGGACATATTATAGTGCACAAGTGTGTGCGCAAACACAGGTGCACTCTCTATTCCTTTCACTCTCATAGCCCGATGGGACAGCAATCTGACACGACCGGAGAGAAATCAGGCGCAGGACCAACGGCTTAACGTGATTTCCGAAGCACGGGGGTGAAACACCGCTTAGTAACTCTAGGCTACCCTAAGAATTTCTGAACAGAAAAACCCAGGTATTTTTGGCCCGACTCGGGAATCGAACCCGGGACCTGTATAATAATCGAGTAATTTTAAGGTTTCTGCCGCCTTACCATTTTCAAACGAAAATCGATTGCGCACACGACGCAAAAACGGTCACTTAAAAAGCTATTTTGGCTCTTAAGGTGGTAAGGCGGTTGTGACCTTTATAGTACATCAAGGCGACATTACCTGTAGACGTAACGGTAGGTTTACTAGGCTCCAGGAGTTCTTTCCCGAAAAACGCTTCTTGCATATACGATGGAAACTGTTCCATCAGTTTCGATCTGGGTTTTCTTCTCGGCTTGCGCTTATTGCCTGGAGATTCTAAAACAAACACACATGGAGGTAAGTATTAAGTGGGTACCAAAAAACTATTTGACTCTCGCTAGATGGTGGTGGTTGAGTCTATAAGAACACTTTTATATTTACGTTGGCGGAAAACAGTTTTCCATTGCTATATAATCTGTATTTCTAAGGTACGACAGCGCTATATCTTTAAAATAAACAATATCACAAGGAAACTGGTTATCGTACTTATTAAATTTGATTTAAAAATAAATGTAAATTCAAGCTTGACTATCTTTTGACATAAGAAACGAACTTTGATTTTAAGAGCTAGGAAATACAGATTATAGTGCTTTTTTTTTTTATTTAACCTGATTCATCCCACTGCTGGGCAAAGGTCTCCCCCAACACCTTCCATTGGTCCCTGTCAATTATAGTGTTATAAAATTAAAATTAAATATGTCACTAACCTCCTTGCGTGCCATCCCCGTCTTTCTCATCCTCCGCCTGTTGTTTCAACGTCGCCTGTCTCTGTCGCACCACGAACCCACCAATCCCAAGCTTGTTTAGATTCCTCTGTCTCTTTCTCCGCAGGATTGTGAGGCCCGCGTCGTTTGTGCATATCGTGAACCCTTCGGGCGGCGGGCCGTCCGTAGACACGTTCCATATTATGCCTTCTTTTAGGCTTGCGTTCGAGAGTACACCTAAGAGATAAACTTAGTTATAAATTAAGAAGTGTTTGGGGAAACTGTAATAATAGAAAAAGTCCTAAAAAGAGACCAAGCCAATAACAGCCGAAATTAATAGCCTATCTACCGAGATAGTTGTCAATTCATTTATAAAAAATCTACCGGAATAAAAAATCTACGGAATAATATAAAAGTGTTTATAATACCGATTTTCATTCCTTTGATACGTTTACTATCATTTTTTTTTTTAATAAATGTTGTGTTTTGATACTTGACTTGAGGTATCTTGATAAATAGGTTATTATTTTACCCGTAAGATACCATATAGTCCTAAATAGCATCAAATTATACCATGTTTTCAAAAAGTTGTTTTTTTATGTTTCTATGATATAATGTTTTTTAATATCTTAAATTTCACGACCTCAGAACCTTATGATAAATGCCTAGTTTTTTTAAGGAAAACGCACAAAAAAATTTTAGAAAATCTTTTAAAAAAATATGAGCAATAGAAGCGTCACTTACCCGGCTCATCCTTAACCTCTGCAGTGCTGTCGGGCTTCGAGTCGTCTCCAATCTCGGCGTCGGCGTTCTGAACCACTGTTTCAATAGATGCCATTATTTCTAATCCGAAGTGCCAGCAGACATAAAAGACTCGCATTAGAATATTGTTCAATGGACAATTATTCTAACTACGCAAGCGGTTTTATGCAGCATGCATTTAGGAAGCAGCTTTATGAGTTTTATATCAATAAAGGATATTCTACAATTGATTTTAGGTATTATTTACATATTTACAGTAAGTAGTTGAAGTAAACATTTGATAGAATGTTGGCAACTTTTACTACCAAATTATATTTTTATATGTGTACATATAAAATATCATTTTGGTAGAAAAAGAACAGAAGAGCAATGCTGGCCAGGGCTGCATTGCATGGTGTATGTATGTTATTACTTTCCATTTATCAATATTTTTCACAATTCGCGGACAATCCATATCAGTTTGATTTGGTAAAAAGACAATAAGACAAATTTTTTACTGTAATTTATCTTACATAATGTATTTGACACTAGGAGAACACAATAAAACATGCGCATGAGCACACTAAAACCCAACTCACCCGCATCTTTCTCCGCGTTCTCATTCTTAAATCTCCTCTTTCTTCTCGTATGCGTTATTCCAAGGTCCGCTTCCAACTGCTTCATGTAATGCGCACCGTGCTGCGAGAGGCAGACGTCGTCTACGTAGTACTCGCCGCCTAAGCCAAGAGCGAGGGCGGGGCGGGGAGCGGGGCGTGGAGCGGGAGCGGGCGCGGCCTCGAGAGCTCGCGCTAGGTGCGGAGGAGGTAACTCGCGGCCGCGGCAGACTATGCACTTGTACCTAAGGAGAGATAAAGTTTTAGAGTGATCTGGGGTTTGAGATGACTTGATTAATCATGATTTATAAACATCTAAAACCTATGACTCCAAACGAAACCTTGGTGTTTATACATGCAGATAGGCTTTTTACATGTTACGCCGCGGCGGCAGCGTCGTAACACAAAAAAATATATGGATTGGTATAATCGTTTTAACACGACGCCAAACGACGCGAACGAAGCGAATGTGAAATCGAAGAGTTTCATACTAATTCTAGTATAGCGCTGCCGCCACGGCGTAATATATAATCAGCCGGACGCTCTATTACTGTCAAGTCTCTGTCTGAACAACATACATATTTTTTTTCTATTACCTGCAGCCAACAAAAGAAAAAGTTTTTGAATTACGTTTAATAGAATAGTTACTCACCCCGCCCGACAGCAAGTCTCGGCGTCGATCTCGCTGCGGATGGAGTCGCAGGAGGCGTGCAGCCAGCGGTTGCACTTGTCACATTGTATTATTAGCTCGCCGTCTGAGTAAGGCTCGGAGCACACGCAGCACATCACTAGCGACGCGCACGGGGCGCATTCTGTAGACAACAATGTAGTAATAAGACAGTAAAATAATTATATAAGGAGCGTTGCAGAGCACATGTAATGACAGCTGGGACGTCAGCGATATGACACAGTGCACTATACAAGTGAGTGTCGCAACTCTGTGCCATGGCATACATGGCACACTCATGCCATGATTCAAAGAAGAACGCGATGCGTTCGGGCCGAGGCCGCAATAAAAGGGTGCTTTTAATTTTACCGCGCTTTCTTTATTTTTATACTACCCGCGTCGCACAGCGCAGATCTCAGACATAGCGTGAGGATAAAGGCGAAAACCTTAATGAGATTTAATATAAACGTTATGTTAGTGCATAAACTCGTTTAATTTATCCACTCACCGGTGTAGTTGTCGCACCAAGCCAGCGTGTCCCTCGTGCCACAAACGAGGCACTTCCGGCAGCGCTCGCAGCGCCACGCGCCCCGGGGCACCTCGGCGAGCGGCGGGCGCGCGCAGTACGTGTGCCACGTGGTGTCGCAGTCGTCGCACAGCAGCAGCAGGTTGTCGTCGCCGCGGTTGCCGCAGCCTTCGCACACGGTGCAGTCGAGGCAGCGCCAGCCTAATGTCACTATCACTTGCGATACCTGGGAAGGAACAAAAGAGAATTAAAATTAATTCGGATTGATCACACATCAACACACGTAACTTTCCCGCTGTTTACAAGATGATACATACAAATAAGTAACAACGTAGATAATGACAAAACTCAATAAGTCGATGTGTTATCAACCGAGTCGTGTCAGTGTCATGTCTATCTCGCTTGCACTTACCGATAAACCGGCGCGCTGCATATTTCCATTTCTATTGGCATTGTGGTCTCACGACTCAGTTGCTAACGCGCTGACTATAGCAGCTCGTCTAGTGGCGAATTTTAAAAGCTGAATTATGTGATTCTTCCTCATCCTGTTTCTCAAGCGACGCCGTCAGTAGTGACATTATACATTTAGCGCGATGACGTCGCACATCACGCACACGTCTAGAATCAACACGAACTTGTATCTGCTTGAATATTTGACTATTTACTGCAATACTGACCTTAATGTTAACGCAATAAGGGTGATAAGTCTGTCCGCACTGCGCGCAGGCGATGAGGCAGCCCTCGGAGTCGGTCCCGACGGCGCCGCACATCACGCACACGTCTTGAGTCAACACGAATTTGTCTTTGCTCGAACATAACACTAATTTATTCTCCATTCCTGGAACAAGTTTTTTTAAGTTAAAGATTTACTAAGTTTCTTATCATAACAAGCCTCTAAAGTTCGCGTAAATTAAACATAAAGGTGGGTATAGACCAAACGAACAAAAAACTAGAGCTAGAACAAGAACATTCTTTCTTGTTCTTTTGTTCTAAACGAAAGCTTTATTTCAGCGTTTTAAACCAAAATATCAAGCAAACGTTCTTAGAATATTCTATAGAACGCAATAGAACAACGAACGTATGTTTTGAGTAGAAGAATTTAATGAAGTGGGGATAGAATGAGCATTCACTCGTCTGGTTTAAATGGGCCTTTAGGATACTGTTTTGAACTAGTTAAAAAAATTGTTGAAAAATCAGAGAAGTCACCTCAATCAATGAATGGAAATCAATGAATCGTGAGATACGATAACGACTATGTCTCAAATCGATAAGTATCCTTTGCTATCTCCTAAATAAATAACAACATCCAGTGGAATTAGTTTATGGGTCGATATGGTCGGTAAATCGAGTATGTTTTTTGTTCATTGGGACTTAACCTTTTACGTCGTTTCCCAAAAGTCATCTATCGCGGCCAGATTCAGCAGATTATATTTTAATTAACAAAAAAAATGTACTTGTACTCTACATATTTTTTTTTTTCATTTTGAAAGAGCTTGTGACGTAGTGATAGACTAAATATGTAATTGTAATCTTGATTTTCTGGCATTCATTACAATTAGTAACAACAATATCTTTCATTTACCTCGTCCCGTCCTTATACAGGTATCTGGAGTATACAGACATATCGATAATTAATTCAACAACAGCTTACCTGGATCGTCTTCAGAAGTCTTATTGTCAGGCGCTTGCGGTCTCTGGAGCCCTAACCCAGGCACTCCAAACATGCCTCTCATCTTCGGCTTCGACCCTCGCTTCCGTCCGAAGTCGACCGCCTGAATGAATGGGTACATGTATGATCATTTGATAAAAAATGGGAAAGCCATACAGTAATAGCACATCGGAAAGCATTATCAGGAGTTGATCAATCGCTATACTTTTGCAACAGCTTTAGAGTAATTATGTTATAAAACTGAAGTTTGTATGTTTGAACGCACTAATCTCAGAAACTACTTGGCCGATTTACAAAAATATTTTTTGTGTTGGATAGCTTATTTATCAGGGAAGGATTTAGGCTATAAAATATCACGCTGCGACAGGAGGGGAGTAAGCGCGGACGCAGTCGGGATGGGCCGCTTGTCATTAAATACATGTACAATCTCTAGCTCAGCTCTATTCAGCTCAGCTTCTTTGGAATCGCAGCCTAAAGGTTGATGCCCACTATGTTGCCATAGCATACCGTGCCGTGCTATGAACGTGTCAGGAAAAAATATATTATTTTTACCCACTGACTGTTCCGTCACGGACCAACACCGTCGCGTCCATGCACGGAGCGTGTCAGCACCGGCAAAATACGTTCTCGCTCACTCTCCCTCCATATAACGGTGGGACAGAACACTATTAATCCGTTCAGTGGGCAAGGTAGAGCATATCGTGTTGCTTTTGGTGCCTGACACATTTCTAGCACGGTCATTTCATGGTACGGTGCAGTGGAAAAAAAATCATTTAAGTGGACAATAGCCATTTGGTTTACTGTACATTAATTTATATTTTATTTACCTGCCGCTGTCGTTTCTGGAAGCCCAGCTTTCCCGCGGGAGGGAACCCTCCTTTTAATTTGTAGCCTCCCATCTTCTTTTTTGCTATCTTTGAGGAAACCGAGAAAGGCTTGCCTTTGCCCAGCCCTACGTCCGACTAGAAGAAAAAAAAACTCATGAGAAATATGTATGAAGATTGAAGATTGATGATTCCTTATTTATTATTTTTTTCTTGTAGTTTCGTAATAGTTTCGATAGTTAAGCTGTAGCACGATTGTCAGTTATGTCCTAATATCTGTAGTGTTGCTTTTGAATGCAACCTCTTTGTTTCGCCTCCAACTGAAGTTTGTCTAGAAATCAGTCGCTGACCCTAAATAAAAAAAAAATAGGAAGGTTGACTCACTTTTGGTTCTACAGCAAGAGGATCTTGTTCTTGTTGCGAGTTTTCATCCCCAAATGATGAGTCTTGAGATGTTGATGCTGCGTTATCGTCGTCAAAAGCTGCAAAAAAAATCCATATAAAATTCTGGTATATTTTAGTAAACAAATTTCAATTTATAAGGTGTTACTCACATCCAGATTTTAAAGGCTGTGGCATATGAGTCTTGCAAATCGGGCAGTTGTATTCGTACGAATGATTTTGGTCCTTCTTCAGTTTGTATTGAAGCGGATCGGCTTCGGGATCGCACGTTCCGTGGACATACCTAGCGGTAAGAAAAGCGATTATTAAATTACGAATCGAACGACACCGCAAGGTATACAGACAATTAAAAAAAAAAAAAATTGCAGCTACAAAAATAATTCAGTCATCTGTATACGTCATAGACAGGAAATGTTGAGAATATTCTTAAAGATGAAATATGTTGAGAATATGTGAGATTCCACACGGGCGTTGCCGATGAAATGCGTTATTATAATGCAATGACTCCAACGCACGAGTGCTATACGAGCGCTGTGATGTCACCGTCGATATTCTAAAAAATGTTACGCTGCGTCGCGACACCCTATCCGTTATCGCATCACATCAGCCCCCATTGATTCCTCGTCTGCTGCGCGCACGATCCGAGGATGGAGTGTTACCCACTCCGTTGTTCTACACATAAATATAAAGGCCATGCCCCACGGTGCTATAAAATAACATGCATCCTCGGATAGCTCAAGCGTCGCAGTATCATCCGTTTGCGTTTTGTCGGTGTGTTTTCAACTGAGTTGTGTCAGTGTCATGTCTATCTTGCTTACACTTACCAATGCAGCGGCGTGCTGCATATTCCTATCTCTATTAAGATTATGGTTTCACGACTCAATTGCTAACGCAATGACTATGGTATTTCTATGACTTAATTCCTGGACGGATTGTACAATAGATAAGACAATGATCTACATACCTCTTGCAGATAGTGCAGCGTATCATGTCGCGGTAGGCGGCGGCGCGGTAGGCGCGGCGGCAGAGCGGGCAGCAGGAGCCCTTGTTGCGCTGCTGGTAGCACGAGTCGCACACCGTGTAGTGCGCGTGCCAGCCTACATACCTCTTGCAGATAGTGCAGCGTATCATGTCGCGGTAGGCGGCGGCGCGGTAGGCGCGGCGGCAGAGCGGGCAGCAGGAGCCCTTGTTGCGCTGCTGGTAGCACGAGTCGCACACCGTGTAGTGCGCGTGCCAGCCTACATACCTCTTGCAGATAGTGCAGCGTATCATGTCGCGGTAGGCGGCGGCGCGGTAGGCGCGGCGGCAGAGCGGGCAGCAGGAGCCCTTGTTGCGCTGCTGGTAGCACGAGTCGCACACCGTGTAGTGCGCGTGCCAGCCTACATACCTCTTGCAGATAGTGCAGCGTATCATGTCGCGGTAGGCGGCGGCGCGGTAGGCGCGGCGGCAGAGCGGGCAGCAGGAGCCCTTGTTGCGCTGCTGGTAGCACGAGTCGCACACCGTGTAGTGCGCGTGCCAGCCTACATACCTCTTGCAGATAGTGCAGCGTATCATGTCGCGGTAGGCGGCGGCGCGGTAGGCGCGGCGGCAGAGCGGGCAGCAGGAGCCCTTGTTGCGCTGCTGGTAGCCCTCGTGCTACACCGTGTAGTGCGCGTGCCAGCCTACATACCTCTTGCAGATAGTGCAGCGTATCATGTCGCGGTAGGCGGCGGCGCGGTAGGCGCGGCGGCAGAGCGGGCAGCAGGAGCCCTTGTTGCGCTGCTGGTAGCACGAGTCGCACACCGTGTAGTGCGCGTGCCAGCCTACATACCTCTTGCAGATAGTGCAGCGTATCATGTCGCGGTAGGCGGCGGCGCGGTAGGCGCGGCGGCAGAGCGGGCAGCAGGAGCCCTTGTTGCGCTGCTGGTAGCACGAGTCGCACACCGTGTAGTGCGCGTGCCAGCCTACATACCTCTTGCAGATAGTGCAGCGTATCATGTCGCGGTAGGCGGCGGCGCGGTAGGCGCGGCGGCAGAGCGGGCAGCAGGAGCCCTTGTTGCGCTGCTGGTAGCCCTCGTGCTACACCGTGTAGTGCGCGTGCCAGCCTACATACCTCTTGCAGATAGTGCAGCGTATCATGTCGCGGTAGGCGGCGGCGCGGTAGGCGCGGCGGCAGAGCGGGCAGCAGGAGCCCTTGTTGCGCTGCTGGTAGCACGAGTCGCACACCGTGTAGTGCGCGTGCCAGCCTACATACCTCTTGCAGATAGTGCAGCGTATCATGTCGCGGTAGGCGGCGGCGCGGTAGGCGCGGCGGCAGAGCGGGCAGCAGGAGCCCTTGTTGCGCTGCTGGTAGCACGAGTCGCACACCGTGTAGTGCGCGTGCCAGCCTACATACCTCTTGCAGATAGTGCAGCGTATCATGTCGCGGTAGGCGGCGGCGCGGTAGGCGCGGCGGCAGAGCGGGCAGCAGGAGCCCTTGTTGCGCTGCTGGTAGCCCTCGTGCTACACCGTGTAGTGCGCGTGCCAGCCTACATACCTCTTGCAGATAGTGCAGCGTATCATGTCGCGGTAGGCGGCGGCGCGGTAGGCGCGGCGGCAGAGCGGGCAGCAGGAGCCCTTGTTGCGCTGCTGGTAGCACGAGTCGCACACCGTGTAGTGCGCGTGCCAGCCTACATACCTCTTGCAGATAGTGCAGCGTATCATGTCGCGGTAGGCGGCGGCGCGGTAGGCGCGGCGGCAGAGCGGGCAGCAGGAGCCCTTGTTGCGCTGCTGGTAGCACGAGTCGCACACCGTGTAGTGCGCGTGCCAGCCTACATACCTCTTGCAGATAGTGCAGCGTATCATGTCGCGGTAGGCGGCGGCGCGGTAGGCGCGGCGGCAGAGCGGGCAGCAGGAGCCCTTGTTGCGCTGCTGGTAGCCCTCGTGCTACACCGTGTAGTGCGCGTGCCAGCCTACATACCTCTTGCAGATAGTGCAGCGTATCATGTCGCGGTAGGCGGCGGCGCGGTAGGCGCGGCGGCAGAGCGGGCAGCAGGAGCCCTTGTTGCGCTGCTGGTAGCACGAGTCGCACACCGTGTAGTGCGCGTGCCAGCCTACATACCTCTTGCAGATAGTGCAGCGTATCATGTCGCGGTAGGCGGCGGCGCGGTAGGCGCGGCGGCAGAGCGGGCAGCAGGAGCCCTTGTTGCGCTGCTGGTAGCACGAGTCGCACACCGTGTAGTGCGCGTGCCAGCCTACATACCTCTTGCAGATAGTGCAGCGTATCATGTCGCGGTAGGCGGCGGCGCGGTAGGCGCGGCGGCAGAGCGGGCAGCAGGAGCCCTTGTTGCGCTGCTGGTAGCCCTCGTGCTACACCGTGTAGTGCGCGTGCCAGCCTACATACCTCTTGCAGATAGTGCAGCGTATCATGTCGCGGTAGGCGGCGGCGCGGTAGGCGCGGCGGCAGAGCGGGCAGCAGGAGCCCTTGTTGCGCTGCTGGTAGCACGAGTCGCACACCGTGTAGTGCGCGTGCCAGCCTACATACCTCTTGCAGATAGTGCAGCGTATCATGTCGCGGTAGGCGGCGGCGCGGTAGGCGCGGCGGCAGAGCGGGCAGCAGGAGCCCTTGTTGCGCTGCTGGTAGCACGAGTCGCACACCGTGTAGTGCGCGTGCCAGCCTACATACCTCTTGCAGATAGTGCAGCGTATCATGTCGCGGTAGGCGGCGGCGCGGTAGGCGCGGCGGCAGAGCGGGCAGCAGGAGCCCTTGTTGCGCTGCTGGTAGCACGAGTCGCACACCGTGTAGTGCGCGTGCCAGCCTACATACCTCTTGCAGATAGTGCAGCGTATCATGTCGCGGTAGGCGGCGGCGCGGTAGGCGCGGCGGCAGAGCGGGCAGCAGGAGCCCTTGTTGCGCTGCTGGTAGCACGAGTCGCACACCGTGTAGTGCGCGTGCCAGCCTACATACCTCTTGCAGATAGTGCAGCGTATCATGTCGCGGTAGGCGGCGGCGCGGTAGGCGCGGCGGCAGAGCGGGCAGCAGGAGCCCTTGTTGCGCTGCTGGTAGCACGAGTCGCACACCGTGTAGTGCGCGTGCCAGCGCGACGAGGGGCCCGCGCCGGGCGAGCGCGCGCCACAGTCCGAGCAAACGCGGCAGCACTGGAATAAGAAGATTTCATAGAAATCAAGTCAAGCCAAGAAAAGTGAACAACACAACACACTGAACTTTGAGGTCTCGAATTAAAACAAAGAATAAGTTAATTGCCTGTCCAGTCGTGAGCTAAGCAAAGTGTAGTGGCCCGAGACCTTTAAGCCAAAATACTTAAGCGACTTGTCCGGCGAGAGACCCAGATGCATATTTATCGATATTTTTTACTAATGATTCATGTACACACGCCACAATACTAAATGATTAATCTCAATCCCAGCCAGTGTAGTCTGGAGACGCGAGACACGGAGGGCTGACTACATAAAATGGGAAAGGCCCAGGCAAAGAATGAAGAGTCTCAATCCAAGACAAGATATAATTGGGCTTATGTTGATGTACCTTGCACTTCCAGCCGTACTTGGGCACGGTGGCCATGACGGGGCGCAGGCACAGCGCGTGGTACAGCTTGTCGCAGTGCTCGCAGGCGACGGCGCGCGCGTCGGCGGTGGACGCCTCGCCGCGGCACACCTGGCACACGCGGCACATGCGGCACGACCAGCCGGACCGCACCCCTGGGTGATACGTTAGTAAAGCGGAGATACACAATTTTAGAAGTTCATTGACCGTATTACCTTCATTAACAATGGTAATGTCGCAGGCAAAACGTATAATTCCGCCGTTTACATATGGCGCCGTCAGTTTATAAACGATCGCGGAATTGCAAAATGCAGAGGGCAAATTTTGACGACGGTTATTTAGTTCATGTCGATTTAGGGCGATCATGATAAAACACAGTTTTGAGCGACAAATAGGACTTTTCAAAGTAATAAGAAGAAAATTAATTTAATAAAAAATTGTAGAATACTCAATCGGGAACGATAAGAAATCCATGGAAAAATGAGGTTATCCGGCACCTTAAAAACTCTAAGGTGTCCATGGAATCTTAGACCCGCAGGACACCTGCAGAGTTTTATAAATTATTGGTGAAAAATAAGATTTAATTAATGAGTATTAGAGATTTGGACTATGTTATTCTAAAAAAGGATTGCCTTAACAGTATAACAGTCATTCATTGCTATTGTTTATTTAAAAAAGTACAAAACTGATTTACTTTCAGAATAACTATTTTTTTAGAATTTTCTTTTTATTACTTTGATAAGTCCTATTTGTCTCACAAAACTGTGTTTTATCATGGTCGCCCTAAATCGGCATGAACTAACCAGCCGTCGTCAAAATTATGACAATTGAACAGTTAGCATTTTGCCCTCTGGATTTTGCAAATCCGCGAGCGTTTATAAACTGACGACCGACGCCATATGTAAACGGCGGAATTGTACGTTTTGCCTGCGACATTACCACTGTTTTCCAATTACAATTTCACATATGAATTCACTATTTGACGCCATTTTTCTTTAAGGCTCAATAGCGAACCCGTGGTGCGAAAAAGAACTAAATTACACATTTTTCTCGGCAATATGTATAATGCGTTTCGGTTGTAGATTAAATGTGGCATTATATATAATGACTCGGCATTATACATTTTGCCTTCGTCATTTTACAAATCAGCGAGCTTTTATAAACTGACGACGCCATATATAAACGGCGGAATTATACGATTTGCCTGCGACAGTTATAAAGCAACTTGGCATGAGTCACGTAAATTCTTTTTGCGTACAAATTCAATTTCTTATCTACTTCATATAATATGATGTTTAAAAACTTTTCATTTAAATAGGATGTAGTGATCAGTTCCTAATTTAGACTGCTGTAAAAAAGGAATTGCAAGAAGAAAATAAAGCACTACGTCTCAAAACATACCTGGTAATTGCGCCAGTCCAACGCATGTGCCGTGGTAATGCGCACCGCATGTCACGCATGTCATAAGGTTCGCTATGTCCCCGATCGTCCTACACGTCCGACAGTCAATATCAGCGGGGCCTAAACAAACAAAAAAACAGCATGTCATCCACATGATATAATTGAATTAGGATAGGCGTAAAAAGACTATACTTACAAACAAGTGGCACTTGATACAAATGGTCCTTGCAGAATGATGATTTCGTCTGAAAGTCCATGTAACCTCCAGACGCGAGAACACAAGGTAGGTGGTAGTACTTACTGCAACTCATCTAAAAAAAAATCATAACTTTTAGAGCTTGTTTCACCAGATCGACCAATAGCACTAACCAACAAATAGTTCAAATATGGAACATCATTTTAACGAAGTAATGGACAGATAATGTTAACTTATTTAGACCTTGTGAAACAGGCCATATGTATCTTATTTAGCGTTAATCATATTTTTAAAGGCAAATTAACAAATTGTACCTTTGGTAGTGGTGTTAGTAAAAAAATTGCTCAATTGCTACATTTCAACATAATTTTGTTTGAATTCAATATACTCTGAGTGAGAATTGTATAATAGTTAAAATAGTACACATGCATGTTAAAAACAAAAAACAACGTTTTTCGTTACCGACATTATATTGCCACATACCTTACAAGGAATGCTAGCACCGTGGCGCGTACAAAAGGCACATTTCCTCGACAAGGCAGCGGTCACTATTCCCTTGATCCTGGCCTCTTCTAGCTGATCCTTATCATCATCAGCGTTCGCGGCCACCTGATCCTGAAAGGGCGGACTGAATTCAAGGCAGCAGCGGTGGATGTAGAAAGCTCCAGAGGAAACTACCCCAGTCAATTCTAATGCTTCTATGTGTCCAATTATTGTTAGTTCGTCAGTATGCTCCATATTGTGTAGAGGTGTTCTGAAACAATTTGCGTGAAAATGTATTATAATAATAATATGAGAAAATTAAGTTAATAATGCCAAATACTTTACACGGCTGAGTTATGACAACTGTTACACACAGTATAAAAACCGTACGTATGGTACGTAATACTCGTCAGAAATATATGTGTATGATCTAGGTAACCTAACCTAATCAAACCAACACCGCCTTACCACTTTGAAACAAAAATCTAGGTGCAAGTGATTTTAGACCTTGAACTGGTAATTCGGTGTTGTCTTCGATGCTAACTCTTACAGTAGTAAGTTAGCATTATTTCAAAGAAATCATTTTGTTAAGTGGCATCATGATCATCATTGCTACTTACTTGCATTTGTTAAAAGCTTTCTGTCGTCTGCTCAAAGGTAGTGATGTCGGTAGCTGGTTAGGATCCACAAGTTCCGGGGGTGGGGATGCAAGTCCGGGGGGCACGGGTGTTGAGGGGGTGCTAGTGGGCGTGACCGCATTGGTGGGCGTGGCGCCCCCGGAGTTGGACACGCCCGGAGTAGTGCTGCCGTCTCCGTCACCGATATTGCATATAATCTGCCGCATCTCTCCTTGGCCCAGTTGACTGCGCTCGCTGAGGTTGCAAAGAGCGCACACTTTCCCTGGCCTAGAATAAAAAGTTTCGTAAGAATTTTGGTCGATGCAGCAAAACATTTTTATAAATTTATTCATCAAATTCCTACAATAACATTTATAAGGTATGATAGTCTTAAAAACCACCGAGGTTTACACTTACTATTTGTGTTTACAAATCTTAACTATAACACGAAACATAAAATTAATAGTATGGTTGGTAGACACAATATTTTAATTAACATCACAACAATAACAAAATAAGTTAAAAAGTATTGTTTTAGCCCAAGTTTTATATTTTTGCACATAACATGAGGTTTACCATTTTTCCGGCATAAAAGGTGGTTCTTCGGGTGCCGGCATTGTGAAATCGTCCTCGTCCATCGCGTCATCGAGAACATCGTCGCGGCTGCCACGATGTCTCTTTGCGCCTCTGACGGAACCCGGGTTTTTATACCTAAAACACAGTCATGTAACATCTCTGTTAAATTCTGTCTAGTTACTAAAAATTCTTACACTAATTACTTGTATGTTCTATCTCAGACATGTTTCAATTTAGAGATAGCTATTTTAAGATTTTACCATGCCTTTCGCCTGCTCATATCCGATAATGCCTTACAAGAAGTGTCTGTTTCCAAAAAAAAACTCACCTTCTAACAATCTTGCCCTCTTTGACCAACTTGGGGCCTTCCTTCCTTGGCCTGCCAGGCCCCCGGCGGGCCGAGGTGAAAAAGGGCCTCGCGTAGGGCTGGTGGTGGAAGAACGACGGCTGCGGCACCGCGCCGTGCGGGGACGCCGGCTCCTCGCCGCGCGGCGACGATGCACATGACGTCGGCGTGGACCCCGGACCTGTGTAGAAATCTGTCTCGTATGGTTAGGGTCAGGTTAGTTTGAATCATATCGTTTGTTACATAAAATCTTTCACATTGAATTGAGCGTTATTATGTTTGCCATAAGCTCATATGCATGTTTATATTAAACTAGCAGCGAACTTCGTTTCGCCCCAAGCCCCGTCCCCGTTTTATGGGAATTTTCTTTACTATATACCTCACAGAGCCCAAGACCTTTCCAACGAATGCAAAACTGTGGAAATCGGTTTGCTGAAGTTATAGCGTCAGGAAGGAAAACCCGACTTATTTTTAAATAGTAGATTAAATTAAATCATTTATTTCAGATTTGCATCCTTAGGTGTTAGTAACAAGGCATTCTTATCCTAATGGTAGTAAAACAATCATCATCATCATCACTATCAGCCGAAGGACCATGCCACTGCTGAACATAGGCCTCCCCCATGGCTTTCCACAACAACCGGTTGTGAGCGGTCTGCATCCAGTGGGATCCTGCAATCTTTACAAGATCGTCTGTCCAACTTGTCGGTGGACGTCCTACGCTGCGCCTTCGGTCGAAGGGTTAGGTTGGCCTTTGGTGGAAGGTTAGTAAAACAATACATTAATACAATTCATAAACACAAATATTGCTTGATGATTCCTCCACTCTCCAAGGCTACTGATTTAGAAGTTGCATAGCTGACAATGAGTTTTGTGAACCATATTTTTCAGGGGTTCTCATCTGTTATTTGCAATAGGTAGCGAAAAACACATACTCAATGTTCCAATCAAAAGTGGACCAAGACCAGTAACTGACATGCTTGAATCTAAAGGCCTGTCCAGGATTTATTTTATTCACTGTCGATTTACCAAGACAAAATTGCATGTTTGATTTTACAAAATACCTATACATACTGAAGTTGAATGTCGTTTAAAAGTAAGCGAAATAAATCATCTAGTTAGTGATAATAATAATATCATAAATATGCAAAGGACACATCATTTTTTTAATACCAGTGCTATTTTGTTAGTGCATTTCTTTTGTATTTACGACCCATTGGGTTAAATTGCCATAGACACACCTGTATTAGTAGTATCCAGAACAACACAACTTACTTCCAGTAAACTAGGTCAATACTTGTAAAATGAGTGTGTAAAAGTGGATTTTAATACAATCTACGAGATGCTTTAGTACAAAATAACAGTGTTGAACACTATACATACCTATAAAACAACAAAACATGACAAATAATTTTAATAATTAACTTTTTATTTGTGTAGCTAATCATTTTATGGTTACATCGATGAAAATTTGTAAGAAATTATGAAATTGGCGTACCTGAAGACGGCGGGGCTTCGCCTTCATCCTCCGACCCCTCGTCACCCAGGAGGTCTACATCCAGGACACCCTCGTCCGGCACATCCATCTACGACACAATTATCATATTATTACACTTAGACAGACCACAACACCACTTTTTTTTGGTTATGACGACATTATTCACCAAAGCATCGAAGTAATGTAAATGAAGACCGCCATAATGAACGACAAGTGGATTCCAAACTTAACTTTGTAACTCACCGCAAAAACTTGCTACGGACTCGGAACGAGTGAGCTTCACGAAAATGAACTTGTTACAGAAGTAAAACGCATTTTTCAAATATATTTTACATTACAACACAAAAACATAGGAAAATAACGCGACATTCGCTGAGATCGCGAACGAAGCGCACAATATAGTGACGTACTACCTTACTCTATTACTTACACGCGATATCGAAGTAGAAACAATCACCGAAAAACATCGATTAAAAATCGATTTTATGGTTTCAGTTATGATGAGAACCTTAATATTATTTGATTCAAGAGAAGAGTCATACATAATATAATGATAAAAAATAGTTTATTCATCATCAACACGTTTCACATTTAAAACTATCTCCAACAAGAGTCTGGCTATATATTTCATTATTATTATATCAATAGGCATTCTCAATAAGTTTGTGAAAAACGGAACGTACGTAGCTTTTTTATTAGGTTACGTGTTCATAGTGGGGGGAGGGTCAAGCAGATAAACTCGTTGTGTGCATGTGTTGAATTTGACAAGAGTAAAATAATACGTGTCTCGTCGATCGTGTCAATTAATTTGTATTCTGTGATTGTGAAAAAATAAATAAACTTACTTCCATTACAAATATACCCAAGATGAATATATTTTTCAAATTAGTGTTACTTGTATCTTTTACTGGTTACAGTAAGTCTTCTTTATTCGAGAGTGACTCGTGTTATTCATTTGGCAGTGGCAATGTGTTTCCCGGTGGAGCCCGAAAAATTGAACATAAACTTCAATTTACAAAAGCAATGAGTAAGTATAATTAAAAATGTTAAATATTCAGTTTCAAATAATGAATGTTTGTTGCTCAGTCATTATAGCAATTAATTTGCTTTGTCTTAGTTTCGAAGCCGGCACCTGAGTGGGAGGGAACAGCAGTTATTGATGGTGAAATAAAACAGTTGTCTCTTTCAAGTTTTAAAGGGAAATATTTAGTTTTTTTCTTTTATCCTTTGGATTTGTAAGTATTCTCATACGTAAATTATCTTCATTATCAACAGATTATCGATCGACCGACCATTTCGATTAGTTTTATTCAGATAAAAGGTAATCATGGTTTCCGTGGGCTTCTAGTTCAAATAATAATTTATGATAATCCTATTTTTTTTTAATACATTACAAGGAGCATATTATCGATCGACCATACGGTTGAAAACGATTTATGTAGCATGCGAAAGTGATAATATTATTAACAACTAGTCTTCTTTTTAGCACTTTCGTCTGCCCAACCGAGATACTGGCGTTTTCCGAAAGAATCGACGAGTTCAGAAAAATTAATACTGAAGTTGTAGCTTGCTCAGTTGACTCACATTTTACTCATCTAGCTTGGATCAACACTCCCCGGAAAGAAGGTGGTCTTGGAAAAATTAAAATTCCACTTCTAAGTGACCTTACCCATTCAATTGCTAAAGATTATGGAGTTTATTTGGAAGATTTGGGCCACACACTAAGAGGGTTATTTATCATAGATGAAAAAGGAATTTTGAGACAAATTACTATGAATGATTTACCAGTCGGACGCTCAGTAGACGAGACTCTTAGATTAGTACAAGCATTTCAATATACTGACAAACACGGAGAAGTTTGTCCCGCTGGTTGGAAACCAGGACAAGATACGGTAAGAAATTTTTATGATATTTTTTAGGGTTCCGTACCTCAAAAGGAAAAAACGGAACCCTTATAGGATCACTTTGTTGTCCGTCTGCCGTCCGTCCGTCCGTCTGTCAAGACCCTTTTTCTCAGGAACGCGTGGAGGTATGAAGCTGAAATTTATATCAATTACTCAAGTCTACTGTCCCTTGAAGCTGTGAAAAAATCAAACTTCTAACCCAACGCAATCAAAAGATACAGCCGTTTATGCCGCAAATTTTCGACACTTGCAAGGGAATCAAAACCTACAGGGTGCTTCCCGTGAACTCAGAATCTTGAAATTTGGTACGAAGCAACGTCTTATAGCATAGATAAAGGAAAAATTACGAAAACCATAAATTTTTAGTTACATCACATAATTATTATTTTTTAATAATTTTAAACTTACTACCCATTTCCTCATAAACGCGTAAAGGTATTAAATTGAAATTCATACCAAATACTCAGGTCTATAATACCTTTAAGCTGTAACAAAATCAAACTTCTATGTCAACGCAATCAAAAGAAACAGCAATTTAAGCTGCATATTTTGAAACTCGCAAGTACTCGCAAGGGAATCAAAACCTAAAGGGTACTTCCAGTCGACCTAGAATCTTGAAATTTGGCATGAAGCAACGTTTTATAGCACACATAAAGGAAAAATTCCAAAAACCTTAAATTTTTAGTTACATCTATATATACATATAATAAGACTGTAAAAGATCGATTTCTGTACATTGAAGATTTTTATGAAAAATTGTTACAGGGGGTCTTAATTACCGTAATAGAAGCCAAAACAACAATTTTTAAAATTTTTGTCTGTCTGTCTGTCTGTCTGTCTGTCTGTCTGTCTGTTTGTCCGGGCTAATCTCAGAATCTACTGGACCGATTTTGATGGGGCTTTTTTTATTTGACTCAGCATCACTTGGAGAGTAAACTAGGATAGAAATAATCACGCCAATAGACTTAGGGGGTAGGCAGAAAATATATATATATAAAAGAAAGTCGTGTTTGTTACAACACTTATAACTTGAGAACGGCTGAACCGATTTGGCTGAAAGTTGGTGGGGTGGTAGCTTAGAATCAGGAAAAGCATATAGGATACTTTTTGTCCCGCTAGACGGGGCCGGGGCTGGGGTAGCACGGGACCGGGACGAAACGGTGGGGAGGTAGCTTAGTACCAGGAGAAGGACATAAGATACTGCATATAGGATACTTTTTGTCCCGCTAGACGGGGCCGGGGCTGGGGTAGCACGGGACCGGGACGAAACGGTGGGGAGGTAGCTTAGTACCAGGAGAAGGACATAAGATACTGCATATAGGATACTTTTTGTCCCGCTAGACGGGGCCGGGGCTGGGGTAGCACGGGACCGGGACGAAACGGTGGGGAGGTAGCTTAGTACCAGGAGAAGGACATAGGATACTTTTTATCCCGTTCGATGGGGCCGGGGCTAAGGCGGGACGGGGCCGAGGCGAAACAATTTAAAATAAATGTGGGTGGAAATGAATCTGTAAAGTGTTTTAATTCAATGTGTAGTGTTTCCTCCATATTGGTTTGTATAAATTAAATGAATATTTGGTACTTTATGGTACTTGCCAAAGTATAACAAAACAGTGCCATGAAAAAATTTATATTTAGATCCATCCACACAACAAAGTAAAATGTTAGTAAAGTAGTAGTTTTTTTTGTGGCAAAGTAGTAGTTAAAAGTAAAGTAACCATATTATCCTATCAAACAAAGGAATTCCTAATCGAAATACAAATTGTGAACGTCCAAATAATCGGTATGGTCATAATAATTGATCACCTTTGATGTACCTACTACTTGCTTCTTATTGTTGTAATATGGCCAATTTTAATGATAAGTGAGTACTAAAATGTACTATATAAATACTTTATATCTTGCGTACTTATAAGTACTTATACTTAAGTATCTTATTTGTAAAATCATAAGCCTATAAATTAAAAATTCTAGCCAAAGTCACTATTCCACGCGGACGAAGTCGCGGGCACAGCTAGTTACAAAATATATATTTTTTAATAAATATAAACTTATTAACTTTGTAAACCTTGCAGGTTTGTACGGAACCCTCGGTGCGCGAGTCCGACTCGCACTTGGCCGGTTTTTATTCAATAATGATTTATTAAAACACTTCACGGATTCATATAAATATTCGCAAAATAAAGCCGTAAAAAATGTTTAAATCAATGAGTATTTGCGTAATCTTCAATCGTAACCAAATTTTAATATTTGCACTTTTGATGCACATTATGGTACTAAGCTAGCGGTCCCCCATGACATCATCCGCGCTTCTTTCGTTTTGAATTGGCTCCCTACCCTCCCGTTGCTGTGTGGTGTTTTACAATTATTAAAACAGATTTTTTTATAATCGGTCCCGTAATTCCTGAGATTAGCGCGTTCAAACAAACTCGTCAGCTTGATAATATTATTATAGATTAGATATTTCCAAAATTATGAGACTGAGTTACTGTGAATAAATGTAACTACTCGTGTCCTGATTATTCACTTACAAATCACTTAATTCTTTCAGATTATTCCTAACCCTGATGAAAAAAAGAAATATTTTGAAAAGATGGCAAAGAACTGAGTAAAATAACACATAAGTAAGAAGTGGTTGCTGTAAGTGTTCAACTAATCAGGAGCATAATAAAAGTTTTACATAATATATATAATCGTCTGCAGACATCATAATATTGATCGCCATGCTAAAACTGCGGCTTTATTGTTTGTTGCGAAACATAATATCGATCGGTATTATTTGATGTGCAGTGTCATTATAAATAGTATTTTAAGAGACAGTACATTTCATAGATTTAAGTAATTTAATTTACCTACACGCACATCACCAATTTGTGAATTGAAGACTTAATTGTGTGTGTAGTGTCCTTATCAGCAATTTTTTAGATTTACATTGGCATTATTGTGATATTCCATTTTATACAAGTTACTCTGACGTTAGCGATAGGTAGGTAATACAATGGACCTTAAGGATATACATAATTTGTAATGTTTAAAAAATACAGAAAAGTACCTTTTTCACCCTGCGAATTTTAGTTGTCATAATAATTAATCTGAAAGATCTATGGCTAATCTGTTTTCAGCGTCAAATTGGTGTGACATTTTTGAAACAATTTAGTTTTACTGTATTAAGAAAAATACAAAAAAATGGCATAATCTCTCAAATATGAGACGGAACGGTCTTTGCTATCTATTGCTATCCCCAGTAAGATTATTCTGATTTCCTTCAAATGGGATATGCTGCATAAGGTATTAATGATTGTATACATACTCAATTTTTTTAAACATTATCTTTACCTTCTACCACTTACTCTTTAGTTTTTACACAAAAATAGATTAATGTAAATATAATTTTTAAAGTTATTATATTGATCAGGTATACTCTGTTTAACTTGCTAACAAATTACATCACTTAACTTTATATTTTAGCTAGGTACTCACCCATTATAGGAGTTTAAAACTTTTATGAGAAATAAATATACAATAAAATTAAATAAAAGACTGAGCCACTGTTACTTATTTTTGATATGAATGAATAATACATAAAGTAAAACCTACTCATAATGTTTTTTTATTTTTTTCTTCCTACTTCCAGCATGCTTTATTTATGATAATGGTTGAAACAAAAGACAAGAAATGGAGAGAGATTGATCGCATATTTACTGCCTCGTGAGTTTAGTAGTTAGTAGTGGCTTCAATTTATAAGGTACAGTGATTGAATCCCGCATTGGGCTGAAATTTGCTGCTTCAAGAGTTTTTCCAACAAAACATGTAGTAAAATAACTCAGTGTCAATCAGTAAAAATGTATTTTTTTTTATTTTATCAATAAACGAGCATTGATGATTCACGGCTTAATTCATGAAAAAGTTAATGTTTATTCAGAATAATATGAGGTTATTTATTGGTATATATTAATTTCTTGATTATTTTGTAGCTTTAGAATCGATTAAATGAAATCAATGAGTAATGTAAAGTGTAATGTAGCATAATGATGCTAGGATTAATAATCGATTGAAATGGTCTCGAAAAATGGTACGTCCCTAAAATGTCAAAAAGCAATACGTCCTTTACTCAAAGAATACGTCATGTTGTTTTTTTTATCTACAGCCAAAAAAAACTACCGCCTTTGACCACTGGTCTATATGTCGTAGTCAAATCGTATAATTCCGCCGTTTACATAAGGCATCGTCAGTTTATAAACGCTTGCGGATTTGCTAAATGACGAAGGCAAAATGTATAATGCCGAGTAATAATACATAATGCCACAACATTTTATCTACAACCGCAACGCATTATACTTAATGCCGAGAAAAATGTAGAATTAAGTTCTTTTCGCACCACGGGTGTCGCTATTGAGCATTAAAGAAAAATGGTGTCATATAATTAATTCATTGTGAAAATCTGATTGAAAAACAGTGGAAATACGACGTGTATGATTGATGTTGAGTGGTAATAGTGATTTCAAAGACGTTTTTCATAATAAAATACAAAAATTGTAGAACTTACTCAATCGGGAACGATAAACACCCATGGAAAAATGACAAAAAAATTGTGGTTATCCGGCACCTCAAGAACGCTAAGTTGTCCATGGAATCTTAGACCCGCAGGACACCTGCAGAGTTTTATAAATTATTGGTGAAAAATAAGATGTAATGAATGAGTATTAGTGATTTAGACTATGTTATCCTAAAAAAAGATTGCCCTAACAGTATAACAGTCATTGCTATTGTAAATTAAAAAATGTATGTCACAAAACTGATTTGTTTTCATAATAATAATATATTTTTTTTAAATTTCTTTTGATTACTTTAATAAGTCCTATTTGTCCCACAAAACTGTAGTTTATCATGGTCGCCCTAAATTGGCATGAAATTGTCATAATTTTGACGCCCTAAATTGGCATGAAATTGTCATAATTTTGACGACGGTTGGTTACGTCGTCAAAATTATGACAATTGAACAGTTAGCATTTTGCCCTCTGGATTTTGCAAATCCGCGAGCGTTTATAAACTGACGACGCCATATGTAAACGGCGGAATTATACGTTTTGACTGCGACATATACACCTAAATATTATGTGCTGTCACAACACAACACAGCACAAGAAGAAGAAGAAGAAGATGATGATGACTGACAGACATCATGACACTGACATTTGAAGAAAAAAATATCTACATAACTGTCTGTCAGAGCACAGATTAGTAAGAGTATGTCTAAACCATAGAGAAAGAAAAAAATCTTCGCTTTAAAAAGAGCGTGCTACTTAGTGAAATTCTATAGGATTTGACAGCGAAACACCTTATGACAGCGAGACCGTTTTCTAAGAAATAATGGATTTAGTGGATACGTCAAGTTTCCGTCGTTGGAATTTTTGAAAAATTATGAATGAATATAATTATAATTTAAGTTTTGTATAACAATTTCAGATGAAATGACTTGTGCTTTCAGCAACTGTGAAGTGCGCCGAGGATACAATCCCGAAAATCATACTTTCCAGCAGTAAATATGAATCATTGATAAAAATTTTAATTCCAAATTTTATAAAATTTGTGAGTGAAATCGACTCCGATGCCAAATTGTACAGTAAATTTAGGACTTCCTTTGTGATTTGCAGCCATATATCAAAGTTTCCAATACATTAATTCAGGTATTTTCAGTAAAATAAGAAACCGTTTCTTTACACTAGGGCTTGACTAAATGATGACGTCATCAGTATCGATAAATTTTTTGACTGATTTTTTTAGGTAACCGTAATTCTTGCACAGCTTCTTCTCAGCACTGGCCCACACAACTGTCCCGAAGCTGTGCTGTGGTAAGGTCTATGTTGGAACGTGTATAAGTGCTTCTAGCAAGTCTTCATACATAAATAAATAAATACGTAATTTAACAAAAATGAGGTTGTCTTGTTTATCAAATAAAAAGTATTATGTAACTAAAAGTGCATTATTTAATTATTTTTGTTTCAATTTACATGATTTATCGTAACCTCGTCGATAAAACTTGAACCACCATAAGATACACATCACTATTGAACGCACACATGTAAAGTAACTTTTTGGTTACGCTGAAAATCCGCGTTTGTCATTCTATACTATACTACTTTCTATGGTCTAAACAGGCTGACGTAAGCTCAGATAGTACGCCGAAAAATGGATCTGTCATCGCCTTTTTTTAGCAATCTGTCACATTTTGATGTCAGTCATATTTTTTCTCTTTTTTGTGTCTAACCAGCTTAGCAGTTGTCATTACTGAACGGACAGATTTTTTGGTTTTCTTCGATTAACTATAGAGAATGAGTGAAAGTCAATTGTAATTATTCCATAGACAAATTACTTCGCAAGTGTATCATTTGCCTAATTTGATTATGGCCGTTTTATTTTATTTTACGCCACTTTCACTTATGTGAAATTGTCAGTTTTACATCGTTTTGTCAAAAATACATTGCTGGATAAAACATAAAATTTTCATGAAAAGAGACAATTTATAAGGCAGAAATGTCAATTTGGTTTTAGCACCACCACCAATAGCATATATAGCTTTAAATTGGAGACTGAAATGTTTTTGTTAAGATTCTCCTCCATAATCAGGTAGTATGGTTCTATTTGGGCACTTTCATATTAGGTCGCAACAGGACATGGACTGGGGCGCGAAAGTGCGCGCTTTCATACTAAGAAGAGCAGCGTGAGCACGTGATTGTCATAGCGGCAACTGCGTGCAATGTAATAAATAGTACTTAACTGATTAAAAGCTACCCATACGTGGTGAGTGGTGAACTGTTGATTGCCTGCTATAACATTGCCAACCGGGTGATCACAATCAGTCGGCGTTAAGATATTGCCACCCACCCTAAACAAAGAAAATTGCGTAGTTGTGTTGTATGTAGGATGCAGGTAGTTAGTTATAATAAGGCCATGATGTTGGGTGAAGTGGTTCGCGCTCCAGGCTACATGCCCTGCGCAGCTGCAGTCGCAGGTTCGAATCCCGCAAATATTTGATGTGTGATGTGTATATGGGTGATGTATTTTTTTGTCTAGAGAGCAAAGTTCTTACTTCGAATCCAGACATTTCGTAGGTGTACCTAAAACGCTACGAGAATACTCTACTGCCTGGCGTATGTAAATAAATATTCTAATAACATTAATAATATCATCCTTACGGCATAAAATTATCCTTATGACGTCATATTAATCTTAATATGTCGATTTCCTACCTTAACAATAAGATCTGTTAGAAAAAAAAACAAATATGAATATATTTTACAGATACAACCGGAAAAAAAAGCGCGGGAATCGTCGGGTTGTTCGGTCGACTTTTTTTTGCTCTTGTGAAATTAATTGAATAATTCTTATTTAGAAGGATCAGTTGGGTAAAATAGTGTGTATATGTAGTTTATTTCTATTTATTTATAATTTGTAGTGTAAATTTGCTGCTCATTGGTAAGTTTTTTCACTTGTAATTTTTGGTGATGGACGCGTCGGATGATCCTGGCGGGACATCGATCCCGGAGGTATCAAACTATGTTACAATAACTCATGATTGCGAAAATGATGGAGAAAAAAGAGATACGGATGGTTATGATAGTAGCAGAAGTTCTCGTAGTATTGGTGAAAGTAGCTCTCGCCGCAAACGTGCTTCTAGTCAAAAGTTTTGCAAGCATTGCAACATGAAAAAGAGGAAGAATCATAAGTCTAAAGGAAACTCTACTAGTTCTGATTGTTGTTGTTGTGATAGTGACTCTGACTTACCTAACGTTTTTATTGATAAAACTCCTAAGTTTGCTGTACCAAAACCTCCCACATCTGAGCCCCGTGTTATGAATGTACCGTTAGATAAAGAAAGTAGCGAACTTCGCCCTCCGACCTTTGTAGGGAGATCCCTGTACGAGGCTTCAGACGTTGCACCTTATGTAATTCATATTCAAAAAGAGCAGGCATTATCAGCTGGAGAATCTACCACTCACTTCATTCATCCAATCTCTTTTGGTCATTTCCTGAAAAAGAGTCATTTTAGGGGTATTATAAATGGCAGTCTAAAAAAGATAGGCCGCAATCGTGTAGTCATTTCTTTCTCAAACTTTGAAGATGCAAATATCTTCATTTCTAGCCCTCTGCTGAAACAATACAACTACAAGGCATTTATCCCAACTGCCAATGTAACTCGCATGGGTGTAGTAAGAGGTGTACCTACTGAATGGTCAGACGAAGATGTTATCAGCAATATATCTGTTCCAGTAGGGTGTGGCAATATTCTAAAAGTCAGACGTTTTAATAGAAAGGTAGTAAACAGTGGAAAATCAGAGTTTGTTCCTACAGAGACAGTCGTCTTAACTTTTGATGGACAGGTTCTCCCTAAACGTGTATTCCTTTGTTATAACTCACTTCCAGTTGACTTGTACATTTTCCCCACAGTACAGTGCTTTAATTGCTGCAGGTATGGCCATGTTAAAAACCAGTGTCGGTCAACTCCTAGGTGCTTTAAGTGCGGCCATGATGGCCACTCAGGAGTAAGCTGTTCAGTAGAAGAAAATGTGACATGTTGCCTTTGTTCTGGTCCCCATTGTGCTACTGACAAAAAATGCCCAGAGTTTGCAAGACAAAAAGGAATAAAAGAGACAATGGCCAAAAACTGTTTGTCATATGGTGAGGCCCTAAAATTGCACCCTCCCATTGGTAAATCATATGCAGATGTTTTAATGACACCTTCACTAGGTACTAATTATACTGTTGATAACAATTTGAGCTCACAAAGTCAAGGAAGCAAGTCCTATAAAAAAACTGTTTTTTTAAAACCTAGAAATACCCCTAAACACAGTAAAGGTTATGATCAAGAGTCTCATAATGCACTAATTAGAGAATATGATGGCCCCATACCTGCAAATGGTTGTGCCTTAGTCAATGACTCAAAGGGTGTGTTAACTAACATACCTATACAAGATTTAATCATTGCTTTGATAACTACTTTGTCTAAGTCATTTAATATTTCTATACCGTCCAACGCAGCAATCCCTAACAACAATGTGAATGATGAAATCCCCCAAAATGGCAGTAAGTCCTCTAATGCTGCAGTGGAACTGTCGCAGCATTAGCAGCAAAAAATCTGATATTTTATACATGTTAAATAAGTTTAAACCATTTGCCATGTCTCTTCAAGAGACATGGCTTAAACCGCATTACAACTTTAAAATACCTGGTTTCTCTTGCATAAGGGAAGACCGGTCTGACGGCTACAGTGGTGTAGCAATTATTATTAGACAATCTATTCCTTTTACACATATACCTCTTCCTCAACATAGCAGTGACTTTTCCATAGTAGCAGTTAGTATACATAATATTTCTTTAGTTTCTTTGTATATTCCTCACCCATACACCTCAGTATATGATGATATAGAAAGAATATTAATTAACATTCCGCAACCTATATTGATAATGGGTGACCTTAACGCTCAACACCAGTCTTGGGGTAGTTCCCCCTCCAATGTTTATGGAACTAAAGTTTTAGATATGTTAGATCACCTAAACCTCTGCTTATTAAATACTGGGGAACCGACGCGTCGTACACAACCCCATGAATGTGTAAGTGCACCAGATCTCTCTATTTGTTCGCCTAATCTTGCATCTTCTCTAACCTGGTCAATACTGAGCTCATCTTTTGGAAGCGATCACTACCCTATTATAATCACTTTTCCAAACGAGATAATTAGCAAGCAAAATTATAGGCCTCCACCTCGTTTAAAATACAACTTAAATAACGCGAATTGGTATGCCTATCAAAAAGAGGTTGAGCGTAACATTTCGTCTTTACCGGTAGTCACAAATAATAATCATACAGAATGCGCTGATGCACTTGCACATTTGTTATTACAAACTGCTGATTGTTTGTTTCCATCCAAAAATCCTAATCAAAATAAAATTCCTTCTCCACCCTGGTGGGATAAAGAATGTTTGACAGCTGTCAAAAAAAGGAAAGAGGCAGAGAGGTTATACAGGGCCGATTCTACTAGCGAGAATTTTGACAACTTGGTGGAAGTTATGGCCGCTACTCGGAAGTTACTCAAAAAAAAGAAATGGGAAGGCTGGAGGTCATTCTGTGCATCAATTTCCCCAGATGTTTGCCCATCAGTGGTATGGTCTAATATCCGACGTTTCCGGTCTATATATAAAGAACCTCAACATCCCAATTTAGACGATTTTGTTATGGATCAATTTTTAGATAAACTTGCTCCACCCTCGGCCCCCCTAAATATTATAACCAATGATTCGTTTAATAATTCAGATTTAAATTCTCCTTTTACACTTTGTGAATTGAAAGGAATCCTTTCCTTTGTTAAGGATTCCTCACCAGGTAATGATGGCATTCCATATTCCTTTTTCTCACACCTTTCTGATTCTAGTTTAACATATTATTTAACTTTAATAAATTCTGTTATGCAGAATGGTAATATTCCATACTCTTGGAGATCGCAGGAAATCATTCCAATTTTAAAGCCAGGGAAACAGGCATCTGATGCTAATTCATACAGACCGATTGCTTTATCGTTAGTCATCCTTAAATTAGCTGAACATCTAGTTAAGAATCGATTGGAATGGTTTGTTGAGAGCGCAGGATTACTCGGTAACAATCAGTATGGTTTTAGAAAGGGTAAGAGTACTATGGACAATATTGGCATACTTACCACTGATATTCGTCTTGCCTTTTCCAGCAATGACTTCCTTCTTGCTTGTTTCCTCGATATAAAATCTGCCTACGATGGTGTGCTTATTCACATTCTTCATAATAAGCTTAATTCTCTCAATGTACCAACAATTTTAGTTAAATTTATTATAAACATCTTATCAGAACGCTCAATTGTTTTAAAACAGGACGATTCCAATTTCAAAAAGAGGCTAGTATGGAATGGCCTCCCCCAGGGATCGGTTCTGAGTCCTATTTTATATAATATATATACGCATGACCTAGAACCAACTCTTTCCCGTTTCGTCAATGTATTACAATACGCTGACGATTTAGTTTTATATGTCTCTGGAGCCTCAATACAAAAATTGTCTTCGACCTTATCACAAGCTCTTCAAGTGCTTAAAATGTGGCTTGATAATAACGGCTTAAGTATTTCTGTTTCCAAAAGCTCTACAGTGCTCTTCTCCAGAATGAGACTTCCTCCTACTGTTTCAATGTATTATGATGGAGAAGTGATCCCAGTTCAAAGTGAAGTAAGATTTTTAGGTGTAATACTTGACGCTAAACTAACTGGCCTTTCTCATTGCTATTCTGTGGCCGCTAAATGTGAAAAAACGTTAAACATTTTGAGGTGTGTCTCCGGAGTTTGGTGGGGTGCTCACCCAACTTCGTTAAGACTTTTATACAATGCTTTAGTTAGGAGTGTGCTTGACTACGGAAGTTACTTCTTAGAACCCTGCAATGTAGTTGGTTTACGAAAACTGGATCTGATACAATCAAAAGCACTTAGGATAATTACAGGTGCCATGAAGTCGAGTCCGATTAACGCATTACAAGTAGAATGTGTCGAACCACCATTATGGTTGCGGCGACAATATTTATGTGACAAGTACCTTTTCCGCGTTCTTCAATTTAATAGCCATCCCCTGTATAACAAACTTAATTCTCTTAGTAATTTAGTAGATAATGTTCCATACTGGTCACACAAAAAGACTCCGTGCTTAGTTATTAGTTTTCGTAAGTTTTTATCTTTAGAAGCCCCCACTCATTTTCACCACAAATTTTGAGTCACTTTTACTGACGCCATCGATTAACTTAGTCCTTGATATAAATAAGGAAGATAGAAATGCCAATTTTAAATTTCTTCAAATTGTGGACGAGAATTGGCATGATTGGCATCGCATATACTGTGATGCATCTAAGCACTCCCCGACAGGCCACGTTGGCGTCGGAGTGTTTCACCAGCAGTGCGGAATAGTTCAGAAAATAAAACTACCCCCAGAGACTTCAGTTTTCACTGGGGAGTGTTTTGGCTTATTTAAGTCTTTGCAATATGTCTTATTATTTAAATTAAACAGAACTGTCATCTTTTCTGACTCAAAGAGTGCTCTTCAAGCACTCCTGAAATTTCCGTTTAAGAGCAATGTTAGCTACCCTATTCTAATGGAATGCAGGAAACTTTTATTTAAATGTCACTTAAACGGTTATATTGTACAATTTGCGTGGATCCCCAGCCACTGCGGTATTTCAGGAAATGACAAAGCTGACACATTGGCAAATGAAGCGGTGAATTGTGGTGATTTATTCCCTTACAAAAATTATTGCCATGATTTGGCAGCGGCTCTTCCCAATTCTTATCTTAGAATCTCCTGGGACGAGAACTGGGATGAATCTAGTCAATTAAAGGGGAGGCATTATAGACTTATTCAGGAATCTATCCATGCAAAGCCTTGGTTCTCTAAAATGAAGTTATCTAAGATTGCCACGACTATTTTAATAAGAATGAGACTCGGCCACGTGTGTACTCCTGCTCATTTGGCCAAATTACATATAATTAATGATGACACGTGTGCATGTGGCTCAGATGTGGGAGATCTGAACCACATATTTTTTTCTTGTATTCTTCATGATCGTTCCTCTTTTGTTGATTCGCTTGTTTCTGCTCATGTTCCTTTTCCAACCTCCATTCCATGTCTCTTGTATTCCAATGATCCTAATATTTATAAAATTTTATCTATGTTTATCATTCACAATAACATAAAAATCTGAATACATATACACTATAATTATTAACTATATATATTATATGAAAATATTTATTCTTATTTGACTGATCCTTATTTTCATCCTTTTCCGCTCCTTAAATCGATATTTTCTCATTCCGATTCCTTACCTTTTATTATCACTCCTGTCGTGGCGAAACGCAATCCGCGGAAGCCAACAAAAAAAAAAAAAAAAAAAAAAGATACAACCGGGAGATAGCACTCGGGCTGTTTTAAAAGGAATATTTTCACTACAAAGAAATGTCAAGATTGTTTACAATATTCGACTAGTAGAAGAAAAACGGACTTTAGGTATTTTTATTGAGATACATTTCTTTTGCACTGGGCGCCTTGGGGTTTCTAGTCCAGACCTCCTTTTGTGACAATGGTAATTTATTAATTATTTAAGAAGAAAAACTTCTACAAAATAAAAGGGACCAGGAAGTAGGTATTATGTTTGAATGACATAAAATTTGAAATTGTACGACATAGTCATGTGGAAAAATTTGAAATTGTACGACAAAGTCATGCTAAAATTTGAAATTGTACGCCATAGTCAAACTTAATGAATGTTTACCGTTTTTGTCCTCATTAAAATAAAATCAATTATTAATTACTTAGCCGTCAATCTAAGGTGGTTATTTTTAAGAAAACGGCCGAGTGTGAGTGTAATCACTTATAGAGGTAGAGGGATTCGAGCAACCTATAAACGAAGTTATTATTAAAAGGTGTTTGGTAAATCATAAGTATTACAATATATGCTTCAATGTAAAATAATGGGCTCCTGAAAACTTATTTGAATGTCTCTTCCGTTTCGGATCAGTGTATTACTGTGTAATTGTAAATATGTTTTGTATGGAGCTAAACTGAGTTAACAGTTTTGAATATATAATATAATCACTAAAAATCAAAGAATGGCATATACCTGTTGGATGCAGATCCATATCCTCGTCATAATTGTAGCTACATGTGTGTAAATTTTATTTAATTTGTAAGTAAATTTAAATATATAGCTAAGTAAGGTCGCTGCGTGTCGGATCTGTGTCCCTGCGTATGTTTTATACTTATTATAGCTATCCTGGGCCGGCAAATATATATGTCATGTAATTTGTATACCATTTAATATTATGGCTGTATTTGCTTGAAAAAGTGTCTGCATGATGTATTTCTATCCTAGCGATTTATATTAGGTTCCAATGAGGACTTTACATTGTTCTTTTATTTTACCATAGATTACTTATTATCTATCACTCAAATTAAATGATCTTGATGAAACCAACGCAAAAATCTATTATTTTTTGCCTCATCATAACATCTGCCTTGCATGTTTTTTTTAAATTTTGATAGGAAAGATAATTATCATATTATCGACTAATATGTATCGATAAGAAAGTATCGATATTGACAAATCGATTTTAAATGTATCGATTAAGAGGTTTATAGAACGATTCCGTAGAATGTGTAAGTAACATCATTATTAATTGTTCACTCATTCTAGAAAATAATCTTTTTTTTGAGTCGTACTATGTCATTTTTGATGTTAGTGACAGTAAATTTGAATCTGACACCTGTGCTCTTAGTCCGTCATCTTAAAAAAATTACATCATCTTGGTGTCTAAAGACAGAGTGTCAGAGTACCAAATATACAAATCCAATCTATATTATAATATACTATTTAAAATAGGATACGTATATTATTCATCTGTGTCAGTCTGACTAAAATATAGAAAAAATAAAATCTTGGATTGGATCAAATGCAAAATTATTCTTTTCAAAAATTTTATATCCGTATTTATTCCGTCCTGATTTATCAACTCGTTTGTGGTACATTACATACTACTATTATTTCTTTTTCGTTGCATTGAGGGTGAAGAACGCGACGAAAATAAGCATGATGATTATTTCTCGTGGTGCAATTTCCACTACCAGAAACATTAAGGCTCTGACACGAGCTCTGAGCCTCGTAGCAGATCCTGACCGAAACCGAAGTATCACTGTTTATTCTTTGAAATCTTTAGTGGCTAATTACAGCACCATTTATTCGTATGTCTGTCTTACAAGTTAATGCACCTACTAAGACTTTACCACGGACTGTCTAGTGGTTATATACTTTGATGTGGTTTATGTAAAAATTCTAGTTATCATGTTGCGCTGTACATAACTAAATATATGTGTAACTTGTATTAGATCATTACAGCTGTCAACTGGGTACACCTTCTCTACCACTTCCCCCCGTTTTTGAGACTGTCGCCATGTGTTACTAAATGATAAAACATCCGACATAATAATAATTAAGTAATAAATTGTTTCATGTAGGTCACAAAGAATTCCAACCTTCTGCATCTAGACAACTGAGACAACTTTCATTGGGTACCCCAATTTTCAACAAGATGGTGGATCCGAAGAGAGTTGTTAGTTACGAGGACATGTTGAAAGTTATTCATCAGCCTGAGAAGGTTATCATTGATGTCCGAAATCCAGATGAAGTTCATGAAACTGGGAAAATACCTTCTAGTATAAACATTCCATGTGAGTAATTTTGTTTGAGCAAACAAAACAGTCAACAAATTAATGTTCAGTAATATGTGAGAAATATTCTTTTTATTTTCAGTACACACAGTTCAGGATGCCTTGACTGGGATGTCTAATGAAGAGTTTAGACAACAATTTCAGAGAAACAAACCATCATCATCTGATGAGCTCATATTTTATTGTCGATCTGGCCGTAGATCAACAGAGGCTTTAGATAAAGCTTTGAAACTTGGATATGCTAAGTAATAATAATTCAATAATATAAGATGGCACTAAGCCTGTATTTACTTTAACTCATTCTACATTTTAATTTCACAGCTCAAAAACATATCTAGGGAGTTGGGAAGATTGGTCAAGCAAACAGAAGTGATGCTTAGTTTCTTGCAGCTGTGTGTGCAATAAAACTGTGATGTTTAGTACATTGTTTCTGCATAATAAATTATTTTAATGGTGCTAGTGGGGCCATTTGTCTTTTTTGTAATGCTTATGTAAGCCATGGGGGAGGCCTATGTTCAGCAGTCCTTCGACTGATAATGATAATGATGTAATGCTTATGTAAGTAGAAGTATGCCAACAAGGTTAACATTAATGTTTAAAGGTAATAAATAATAACAAACATCTTAAAAAACAATATTTACTATAATTTAATAATTTGCCATTATAATATGGTATTTAAATAAATTGGTAATAACCTAATTAGTTAACTACTAATTAGAATACCTACTTAGTTACTAAACATTCTTATGACTGAGATTTATTAGTCCAGTCAGTCCAACTGCCAAGGTAATTTTTAGCACTGCAATTAAAAATAACAAACATTAATGTTACTTGTAAACACATTATCTTTTTATGTTAAAACTACTAAAACAAAAAAAAACCTAGATCAAATACTAAACTTACTTTTTAAATCCTAAGTTGAGAGCATTTTGCTGAGCCATGCCAGACCTTTTGCCGATCATACAATAAAATATTATCTTGGTATCTTCAGAGGGCTTTGCCCTCTTGTAGGTGTTTTCAAATTCCTTATCTGACATTGTACTGAGGACTGATGATACACCACCCACTAAAAATATTGTGGAAACAAGTTAAAAACAAAGATAAGACATTAATTAAAAAATGAAATAAAAGTACTGACTTACATGGAATGTTTAAGCTGTTAGGAATCTTGCCATGTTCTTTAACTTCATCTGGTTCTCTAACATCTACTATTAAAATTTTACTATCTGAAGTAGCTTTCTTTACACATTCATAATCCACAATCATATCTTCAGGGTTCGTTTGAACCGAGTAAAGACGGGGTAAAGTATAGTTTATTAAGACCACCTGTTCTGAAATATTTTAGAAATGGATAATAACACTAAATGCGTAGACAGCAAATATTTAATATATACTTACTTTTAGCCAGGTTGGTTACATGGTTTGAAGTTAAAGCCAATTGCTTACTGCATAACCTTATTGCAGGTATAATAGCTCGTCTAAATCTTGGAAACATAATGTATTAGCAACTTATTAGAAATTAATCGTTTTTTTACAAAGAGAACAAAACAAAATTCAGTATTTACGATGGTGATCACAGATTAGTAAGAGACGTAGTCGTCACAGATTAGTAAGAGTCCAAGATGGTAAGAGTATGGACGTAGTGGTTCTATCCTCTTTGTCCAAGAATACTCTACTAATCTGCACAGATTAGTAAGAGTATGTCTTTTTTTTTAATTAATTGGTTTTAACGGCTCTGGGTTCTAGCCGATGCTAGATGTCTAAAGAAAGACAGATAAGTAACGCCACCTTGTGAGCGCCTGAGTTAGTCTTAGACGAAGGAGTTAGTGGATAATTTTGACAGCTCATTATCGTTGTCTGGTATTCGTAGCACAAGGCACAAGGAAGCAAATTCCTTACACGATGGGTTTGTAAAGATAAAAAAAAAACATCAGAGGTAGGTAACCCAAAAAAAATGTTGTTGTAAAATGTTTTTTCAAAATTTATTTTTTCGCCCTGACGCGATGTACTAGTTCATCATGTCATTCATCATGCATGGTGCTTCTTTGATCTCTGGTCAATGCCTCGGCTCCAAAAGTCCAAACCAAAGCCAAGTTAAAACTACGAAAAAAAAGTAAATAAAAAAAAAACAGACAGCCATCCATCCATAAAAAAAAAGAGAAGTCAAAAAAGGCAGCTGTATGTCTTTAGACATACTCTTACTAATCTGTGAAAGGCAGTCAGCCAGCGATCAGAAAATCTTTTTTGTTTTGCTATATAAAGTTCTACTACTATACAAAGAAACGAGTATTTTCATGGTTGCTTTAGTTTCTGTTACGCTGTAAGTTATCCTTACCATATCATGTCATGAAATTATAATGGATAAAGTTTTACATGGTGGTACATTATGTCGAAATTTTTTGAGGTCTTTTATTCGTCGTTTTCGTGCATTGTCTAGTGTATTGTGATATAAAATCATTTTATTATTGTTTATTTGTATTTCAGATGATTTGGGTTAGAAGCTTTGTTCACAGAAATAAGAAATATGTGTTATGAAATTTCATGTTGAAATCTGACAGTTCATTACATTATCAATAATGGGGTCCATGCGACCTACAGGGCGCTTTCTATCCTTTACCAACAACATTCAGAGAACACAGAAACAGTCTGGTAAGTGCTTTACCTACCTGCACCTGTATGGGGATGGACCACATTCCATGGCCATGAATCATTTTGCAAGTAGAATGCCCTTGTTATACATCCTTGTTACACACTAGATGCAATACATTGGAATTTATAGCATACAACAAGTATACCTTGTGCTAGGACCTTATTTAGTATGTAGTTATTGGTATTTTAGTTACAAAATTAGGTTTATAATGTTGAAATATTGTTTTTAAAACAAACCCATTTGCTATTATAGTGAACTTTGAATATTTTTTTTAGTGCCTAGTGGTTTTCCGCAAAGTCTTTCTGGCAGTGAGACTGATGTCTCCACTTCAAATGAAAACTTATCCCGAGAAGAACGCTATGTGGTGCGGCACACAGCCCGAGTGGAACCTCAGGGGCAGGAGAACCAGAGTGAATCCAAAACCAATAATAATAACAACAATAGAAATTCTCTGAAGGTATTCTCTATTCTGTTTTCTAAATATTCCAATCCATTTATGAGACATACTTGATCAAGTATAAATCATAGGTTAACTGTTTCATTGTTCCCAAAAAAAAGTTAAAATTACGAGGTGATCCTCTTTTTGTTACATGATAATTAAATATTAAATAATTTTATTACTACTCAAATGTGGTTTGTAGGAAAGTGTGCCAAGCAGCAACAGAAATTCATTGAAAGACTCTGTTGGTGGAGGCAACAGCAACAGAAGTTCCCTAGATGTCTCATCCTCTTCATACAACACACTTATCATTCACAACCAGGATGATTCCTGGCCCCCTCGACCCACTCCAATTCGGTAAATAAATAATGCAGTAACTTAATAAGAATCATTATAATCGTCTTCATGTTTGTAGTAATAAAAATATATTTTAAAAAATCCAAATACTTCCAATATTCCATTATTTATTGGTTACTCAAAATAATGTAATAGTAGTATGTGTAGCATCTTACAAATGTAGTCCAACTTGATTTTCGTTGTTTAGAGAACACGAACGAACAAACAGTGAAGTAAAACACAACACAACGCAGTCTTCCCCCTACCATACACTCAAGAAGAGTGATGGGGGCAAAAAACCCAGCGGTATCCCACTGCCTAAAATGCACAAGGAGCAAATGGTGACCACAACAGCCAATTACATCGATATCGGAGGACAAAGGATATACACTAGTCCACCTGACCATGGTGTTCAGGTATAACACAAAATTTTATGTTTTGGGATATGGTAGTATAGAATTTGTAAGTAAAAATTAGTATCAGACTAGCAGAAGCGTTTTTTTTAATATTATTAATGTATATGCCAGATAATCCATTTCTAATATCTACAACTATACAATATGAAAATGTGACTTCTTAGATTAGAATATTTAAATCCACCACCACATCAACCAAAATCTTTTTTTTAAAACACATTTTATAAAACTTCATTATTGCTTGATGTTTATATTTAATCCCCATGACGATTATTTTTGCTTCCTTACCTAGACCTTTATTTATTTAAACTTTATTGCACTGTGAATTGTACAATTGACGGACTTAATGCCTTAGACTTTGACTTTTGTCTTTATTCTTACTATTTAAGCCTACTGTGGACTGTGAGAAAGAAGAGAAAGAGAGAAGAGAAAGTGAAATAACATCAAACATATTTTTTTAAGGAAATAACCGAGATCCCAGACGACTTCCTCAACCAGTCATCGGTGCTGAAGCATCTTGCGAAAGAGGTGGCAGCGTCGCCGAGTCCCCGCGGCCCAACGCCCCCCGCCTCGCCTCGCGCGTGTACCGCTCGCGACGAACCGCGCGGCGCCAAGGGGAAAGGCTCCAAGTCCAAGCTGAGCAAGGAGAAGCTCAGCCTGTCGCGCTCGCAGCCTGACCTCACTAGGTGAGTAGAATAGTATAATTGTAGAAATTTCTTCTGCCATTTATCGATTGTTGAAGCTTTCGTGATTCGATATACAGGGGAGACCTATGACTGCCTATAAGCGGAAGCACCCCTAAATGAGTATGGCGGAAAAAAACCCACAATCAGATCTTCTAAATTATTTGAGTTAAGGTTGGGTTGGGTACCGCCACTACACAGTTAAAGTTGCCTATAATTTTTTGACAAGGTAGATTTTATTTATTATTTATTATTATGAGTGAATTATTCTTTGCTTGGCGAATATTGTGAGCAATCATGACTTCCCTTTTTACCGAATGATTCATTTTAAAATAAGAAGAACACAAAACTCAACCTACATAGGAGACCTTTTTAAATCGATTTGTTTAATTTATTCACTCATAAATAAAGTTATAAAAAGTTTGTTTTCAATATTCGTCAAAAAATTGTCTTTAAAACTTAAGGTATACCTAGATCAGTCTTTAATATTGCAGTTAAGTTTTAATGCATAACATTATGTTGACGACGCGTTTGGTGTATTGGTTAGCGCTCCTGACTATTACGTCGGCCGTCGCGGGTTCAAATCCCGCAAGGGGCAAATGTTTGTGTGATGAGCACGAACATTTGTACCTAAGTCATGGATGTTATAATGTATTTAAGTATTTATGGGAGATGCCCCCGTCTTAATCGTTGTCGTCTAAACACAAGGAAGAAAATTCCTTACCACTAAACCAGACAATCGGTGTGTTTTCTGGCGCATATTTATATTTATTTATTTATTTATGTTCTAGTGTGGGCGTGCGTGCCGTGCCCGGTGGTTCCGAGTCGAGTGGCTGGTGCAGCGGCGGCGAGGGCTCCGCCGAGGAGCCGGACGACGCCTTCGCGGCGGTGCTGGACGCGCTCGCTGCGGAGAACCATCAGCTGAAGCGGCAACTGGCTGATGCGTGCGAGCGGGTCGCTAAGACTAACAAGGTTTGTCTTATTTACTGAATGCTTTTTAAATATGCCTATGGCCACAGTGAATCCAAGATAAGGGTGATTTTGGCAATATTATACGCACTTGAAAGACAACCACTCCCACAATCGAAGATAGGAGGTCTTGTGTAGTATTTTTAATCATATTTTTAATCTCTGTCATACCTTTTTACATAGACGGCGCGCGAAATCAAAGTTTTCATACGCCGTTGAAACATTAAAAAAAATTTAAAATAGTAGTTAAATTTGACACTGGCTAACTACTAATTATTTTGTTTCATATGTTTGAGATTATTTTGGTAAAAACAATAAATGACTTAGTTATTTTGTGTTCTAAAATCTTTTTTCGTTTGAACCCCATATTTCTTTTTGTAGATAAATTTTGTTGTAGTACTTAGCCTTAACGAGTTAGAAGTAAAATACCACATTGTTTAACTGCCTCGGTGGCGCAGCGGTGAGAGGGTCGCATTTTAAAGCGACGGCTGCGCCAGAGGTCTCGGGTTCGATTCCCGGGATAGTCGGGCCAAAAATATATACCTGGGTTTTTCTGTTTCAAAATTCTCAGGGTAGACCTGAGTTTGGAAGTTGGCGGTGTTTCACCCCCGTGCCTCGGAAAGCACGTAAAGCCGTTCGTCCTGCGCCTGATCTTTCTCCGGTCGTGTCAGATTGCTGTCCCATCGGGCTATGAGAGTGAAAGGAATAGAGAGTGCACCTGTGTTTGCGCACACACTTGTGCACTATAATTTGTCCCGCGCAGTCGGTTAGTCGTTGTGACTGGCCACCGAAGTCGAAATCGGCTAGGGGGACTATTATTATACCACATTGTATATTAAGCCTCAATAATATATGTAAACTCCATCTCTTTTGTCAGTTGGAAGAAGAAGTGGAGAAAGTGCGATCGGCCCACGAAGAGCTGGTGGGGTCGTGCGAGCGGCGCGAGAGATTAGAGCGAGCGGCGCGCGTGCGCTTGCAGGCCGATTGTCGCAGGCTACAGGACCTGAATAGAGCGCTGAAACAACAAGTGAGTTACAATAAGTATTAGACATGACGGGACTAAACCGCGAATGAAAACTATTATTAACTAGCGGTCCTAGCGAACTTCGTTTCGCCCCCAGCCCCGTCCCGCCCCGGCCCCGTTTTATGGGAATTTTCTTTGCTATACACCTCACGGAGCCCTAGACCTCCCCAACGAATGCAAAACCGTGGAAATCGGTTCGTGCGTTCTGTAGTTATAGCGTCAAGAAGGAAAACCCGACTTATTTTTATACAGGGTGACTTTTAAAACGTTGGCAATATTTAAAACTAAGAACCTACTCACGATTCATAGTCCATTCCACATATTAAAATGAAAATCAATCGTTATGTAATATGATTAAAAAATCGTAGAGTATCTTCTATTTATCTAATTCTTTAATACGTTTTCAAATAATTATTAGTAAATTGTTTAAATCTTAAACAAAGTCTTCAAATGTATTTTATTAGCTTAATTTGAATCAATGATCATTTCTTAAGTGTTTGAAATAAATGATTTTTCTTTGTTTCATCATATGATACTTTATATCAATTGATTTTCATTTTAATATGTGGAAGGGACTATGAATCATGAGTAAGTTCTTCGTTTAAAATATTGTTAATCAATCAATATTATTAAGTTCCTTCTATGATTTTAAGGGTTTTTTGTTGTGCAGGTGGACTTGTTATCACAAGGGGTCCGCGCCGAAAATGACAGTAACGCCGAAGCTTTACGAAAGGAGTTGCAGAACAGGGAAATGTTGATCGCCCAGCTTATAACGCAAAGTAAGTCACCTCAACATCCTGTAATCCATGATAAGTACTTCATGTGCCCATAACTATAACATATAATAACAGTTGCATCGTTAAAACCGCGTTTGGTTGTCAGCCGGTTTGATCCGCTAAGACCTACTTGCGCATGATTACGGTAATCCTGGATTAAATCATCATTATTTCTCTGTCAGTTTATTTGACGTTGACAGAAACAGAAATAAGATTTAGTCTTATTTCTGTTTTTAGACCACAAAATCGTCATGCGCAAGTGGGCCTAAGATGATCCGCCTTGAGAGCGGTTAAGCAAGTTCACACTCGGATTCGCGATCGTATTGTATTGTATTGTTATTACATTGTGCGCGGGTCCATATTCAAACTAGTATGTTACTGACGTTATATCATCAGTTTTCAATAGTTAACCTAAAGATAGTTCCCAAATGTACCAACAGATGGCACTGTTCATAGTTAACTCGCACTGACGGTGTTTTTGTTTACACTTATATGAAATCAACTGTAACACATTTTGATAATCTGTCGAGATCGATACAATAAACTATTGTCTACCTAACCGGCATATACCTATTCCCTCGGTTGAATGTTGTGTAAATTGCGTTTGGTTCGTTGTTATCTCGTTTTAAAGGACTTGGTTGGGATTGGTTAGTTGTTTACCATAGACTTTATAACCACAGACAAGGAGCTAGCATGCGCGAAAGAGCGGCAAGAGATCGAGATGGCGGCTCAGCGCGCCACGCTGCAAGAACAAAGAACTCACATAGACATTCTCGACACGGCGCTCACCAACGCGCAGGCCAACGTCGTGCGTCTCGAGGACGAGGTATCGACAGTGATATTATCTAAATAATATAACAAATTTAGAGATATAAATTGCACTTGTAAAAAGCAACCGTGACTCTGTGACAGACGAGGAATCGAACCCCGTGTCTTACGTTATCCGGGCGTATGCCTATACCACTCGGTCACCGTCACATTAACAAGTCTGTTGAATTTTGCAAATGCTTGCTTTTTAACGCGTAGGCTGCGTGATCTCATCAATGTTGCGAGATTGTTCTCACAATTAAGAGATCTAAAGCTATGTTGCTATCTATACATATAAAAGAAAGTCGTGTTTGTTACAACACTTATAACTCGAGAACGGCTGGACCGATTGCCATGGTTTTTGATTTGTTGGATTTGTTTCCGTCCCCAATAGCAGAATACATCTTAAAAACAATGAAAACTCGATATGTGTAATGAATACTTAATCATTCTACCTTATAAAAATAAGTCGGGTTTTCCTTCCTGACGCTATAACTCCAGAACGCATGAACCGATTTTCACGGTTTTGCATTCGTTGGAAAGGTCTCGTGCTCCGTGAGGTTATAGCAAAGAAAGTTCCAGTTTATTTTTGTTTTTATAGTGTTTTGTCACCATACAAACTTAATAATATAAATTGCACTTGTAAAAAGACAACTGTGAACCTGTGACAGACGAGGAATTGAACCCCGTGTCTTACGCAATCCGGGC
>OY757259.1:3562423-3660650 GCA_963584085.1 Pyrausta aurata
AGCGCTACCTGGAGGAGGCCGCGCTGCGCCAGGCCGCCGTGTCCGCCGCCTCCATCCCCAAGTGAGTACGCGACGAGCGGCTGCTGGCGCTCGAGGGCGAGTGCGCCAAGTGGGAGCAGCGCTACCTGGAGGAGGCCGCGCTGCGCCAGGCCGCCGTGTCCGCCGCCTCCATCCCCAAGTGAGTACGCGACGAGCGGCTGCTGGCGCTCGAGGGCGAGTGCGCCAAGTGGGAGCAGCGCTACCTGGAGGAGGCCGCGCTGCGCCAGGCCGCCGTGTCCGCCGCCTCCATCCCCAAGTGAGTACGCGACGAGCGGCTGCTGGCGCTCGAGGGCGAGTGCGCCAAGTGGGAGCAGCGCTACCTGGAGGAGGCCGCGCTGCGCCAGGCCGCCGTGTCCGCCGCCTCCATCCCCAAGTGAGTACGCGACGAGCGGCTGCTGGCGCTCGAGGGCGAGTGCGCCAAGTGGGAGCAGCGCTACCTGGAGGAGGCCGCGCTGCGCCAGGCCGCCGTGTCCGCCGCCTCCATCCCCAAGTGAGTACGCGACGAGCGGCTGCTGGCGCTCGAGGGCGAGTGCGCCAAGTGGGAGCAGCGCTACCTGGAGGAGGCCGCGCTGCGCCAGGCCGCCGTGTCCGCCGCCTCCATCCCCAAGTGAGTACGCGACGAGCGGCTGCTGGCGCTCGAGGGCGAGTGCGCCAAGTGGGAGCAGCGCTACCTGGAGGAGGCCGCGCTGCGCCAGGCCGCCGTGTCCGCCGCCTCCATCCCCAAGTGAGTACGCGACGAGCGGCTGCTGGCGCTCGAGGGCGAGTGCGCCAAGTGGGAGCAGCGCTACCTGGAGGAGGCCGCGCTGCGCCAGGCCGCCGTGTCCGCCGCCTCCATCCCCAAGTGAGTACGCGACGAGCGGCTGCTGGCGCTCGAGGGCGAGTGCGCCAAGTGGGAGCAGCGCTACCTGGAGGAGGCCGCGCTGCGCCAGGCCGCCGTGTCCGCCGCCTCCATCCCCAAGTGAGTACGCGACGAGCGGCTGCTGGCGCTCGAGGGCGAGTGCGCCAAGTGGGAGCAGCGCTACCTGGAGGAGGCCGCGCTGCGCCAGGCCGCCGTGTCCGCCGCCTCCATCCCCAAGTGAGTACGCGACGAGCGGCTGCTGGCGCTCGAGGGCGAGTGCGCCAAGTGGGAGCAGCGCTACCTGGAGGAGGCCGCGCTGCGCCAGGCCGCCGTGTCCGCCGCCTCCATCCCCAAGTGAGTACGCGACGAGCGGCTGCTGGCGCTCGAGGGCGAGTGCGCCAAGTGGGAGCAGCGCTACCTGGAGGAGGCCGCGCTGCGCCAGGCCGCCGTGTCCGCCGCCTCCATCCCCAAGTGAGTACGCGACGAGCGGCTGCTGGCGCTCGAGGGCGAGTGCGCCAAGTGGGAGCAGCGCTACCTGGAGGAGGCCGCGCTGCGCCAGGCCGCCGTGTCCGCCGCCTCCATCCCCAAGTGAGTACGCGACGAGCGGCTGCTGGCGCTCGAGGGCGAGTGCGCCAAGTGGGAGCAGCGCTACCTGGAGGAGGCCGCGCTGCGTCAGGCCGCCGTGTCCGCCGCCTCCATCCCCAAGTGAGTATGTGCCGAGGCATGTAAGGTTATATCGGTGTGGTAAACAATCTCCAACTATACAGAGTGTCCAAAAAGTTAAGGATAATCCTGTAAACAAGCGCTCCTCCAAACGGTGCAGTTACCGCGGAGCGCCGCGCTTCGGCTCTAGTAGGTATGTGACGCGAAAACAAAATACGCTACCGCACCGCTGCCACGCCGCCACGCTATACAGTAAAATCGCGCGGCAGCTTTGCGATGATGGCGCCATCGTGTGCATAAGTCGGGAGCGCTACATAGCATGCCATAAATAAATCAATCCTAATGATCTTACTGACTACCGACTACATTGCAGTAACTAGAATGACTGTCTATGAATTGATCATAAAGAGCTTGGTTCTTGTTGGTGGAGTTTTTTCCAAAACTCCAAACTAAGGAAGATAGTGTGATGGTTGCCCTCTTGCCTCCCACACCGCTGCTTAAAAACCGGGGGCTTTCCGCCTCTTAATGTCCAGTCAAAAGCCTTTATTTTATTTATTTATTTATACTTTATTGCACAACCACAGTTTGTACAAAAGGTGGACTTAACGCCAAATGGCATTCTCTACCAGTCATACCTTTGGACTGCAGAAATGATTGTGGGCGGTGCGACAAAGAAATGAAATTAATTATTAATAAGTAGTTAAATTATATAAATTCAACAAAACATAAACATGCCTTTCCTGGTATACTACTTATAATTTCAGCTTTCTGCCAGATCTATCTATCTCATTCTTTTGTTAAAGAATTAGATCACTTGAAATACATAACTGCGTGTGGGAATAACGGTAACAACGAGTAAAATAAAATAGTATAAATTTTCTTAAAATTACGTTCTATAATACTTTCTGTTCCACTTTCCCAGGGACGCGAAAATAGCAGCTTTAGAGAAGACATCAGCAGAATCCGAGCGTCTGATGGCGGAGGCGCGCAGCGAGAAGATACGCCACATGGACGAGCTGCACCTCGCGCAGAAGAAGGTCGCCGACCTCGAGAGCAGGTATACCATCATCATCATCATCACCAACCAAAGACGTCCACTACTGAACATAGGCCTCCCCGCGGTTCAGTCCAAAAAATTCAGGATAATCGTGTAACTGCAAATAGGTTACATTTAATACCACCATTATCAGCCAAAGGACGTCCACTGCTGAACATGTTCTTCCCCCAGCTTTCTACAGGGACCGGTTGTGAACAGTCTTCATCCAGTATGATCCGCGATCTTTACAAGGTCGCCTGTCTATCTTGTCGATGGACACTGCGGATTTTAGTCGAAAGGTTTCGTCTCGAAGCTAGAACTTTTCTGTGTTGGGGCAGAAAAGCAATCCAGGGCACATTCGCGCCCTGCCCATTGCCAATTGAACTTACTGATTCTCCTGACCTTAGTTCTTCTACGTTTATCCTCATTACCGATTCGATCTAGTAGAGAAACACCTTAAACTATACTAGTTGATTAACGCGTTAAATTATGATAAATAAATAAATAGTTTATTAAAAGTATGATGCGGAGTAAGAGAGTCGTCAGCTACAGATGGCGGAGAGAAGATACGTCACGTAAGCTGCAACCGAACCGGGTTAGAACGCGGCTACCGAACTGTACGGCGCTGTAAGTGCGATCCGACATAGGCGTCGCCGATGCGTTGCGTCGACACACTACGCAAAAGTGTTTATATTATAAATTTAAACGGCGCATCAAGACGAGTTGAAAAAAAAGGCAGACAAGGTGGAGGGGGGACGAGGCGAAGTGAGGTGCTTCGTCGTTACGACGGACTGAGATGTGAGCGTGTTGCGTTGCGATATCTTAATGCTCGTGTGTTATCTCTCTTTTTGATTACAACTCAAACAGCTTCAAAGTTTGAGTAAACTGAATTCGTCATACTACTTTCCGCTTACCTCTTGGGCATTCGCATAAGACAACTTGATTAATTAAAACGTGTTTTATTTTCAGGGTTAAAGAGCAGGAATCGAAGGTTGCGGAGCGCGATGCCATGATCAAGGTGCTGCAGAAGCACACCAGCTCCGCGTACGACTCCGGCGCCTCGCTCAGGAACAACTCCAGCAGAGAGGAGCTAGGTGATTGTTTTTTTATTATTTAAAACTTCATGTACAAAAATCTTATTGTACATATGGTGGACTTCATATCTACCCAATGTGGGCTTTTTAAAAGTAAATTCCGCCAAAAGATAACATTTGAACCAAGAGGCTTCCTTTCCTTTTATCCTTTGTATTTAGAACACTTCTGACAACTGTAGCTTAGATTATAAATCTTAGCTCATTGTTGCTGAGAAGCATCAAGAAAGTGATACTAACCGAAGGTAGCTCCAACCCTGCGTTATGGGTCAGTGCGGCGTTCATAAAGCCGGCTGTCAGGCTGGTGACATAAATTGTATAGTATCAGTCACAGAAACATTATGATTGGTATTGAGTTAGCGCGTGGCAGATTTGCATTATGATTTTGTCATAACATCTGCAATGCATGTCTTTCGCAACATGGCAGATGCGGCATTCGTTACCGCTAAGAAGTGGTCAGTCAGTACACCTCGGATGTGCACAATGTTAATACTAGTTGATATATTCCAGTGGGGCTGTCGTCGGGCGCGTCGTTCTCGAGCGCGGAGGGCGTGGGCGCGGGCGGCGTGCCCACGCGCTACAGGCACCTCGCGCGCAGGAACTACTCGCCGCACAACGACAACTCCAGCGGTATGATATGTTAATAATACATATACAGGGACATATTATAGTGCACAAGTGTGTGCGCAAACACAGGTGCACTCTCTATTCCTTTCACTCTCATAGCCCGGGACAGCGATCTGACTCGATCGCAGAGAGATCAGGCGCAGGACCGACGGCGCAACGTGCGTACCGAGGCACGGGGGTGAAACACCACCAACTTCTAAACTTCGGGCTAACTTGAGAATTTCTAAACAGAAAAACCCAGGTACATATTTTTGGCCCGACCCAGGATCGGATTCTGGCGTAGCCGTCGTTTTAAAATACGACCCTCTAACCGCTGCGCTACTGAGGCAGTGTTATATTACGATGGGTGTGTTCGGTAGAAAACAGCTGTCTTAGAGCGGATCAATAGAGAGAAAGTGCAAAGCGCTGACAATAGTTAATCAACAATTTTCTTCCAGAACACGCTGGCTATGCTTTGCTGTTAAACTAATGCAAGGTTGTGTTTTGACAGCCAAGTTACGTCAAAACGTACTGAGCTTGCAGTGGCAGAAAAAGCGCAGTAACTTCAGCGCTTCGAAGCTTAAGTTAGCTCTTTTCTGCAGAACACACCCAATGATTGTTTTATTCGATAGATACATCCATTTGTTAGTTATCCACTATGCGACCGGCGACCCTTATGTCACAGATGACAGCTCGCAGTATTGTTCTTATTCGGGCTCTGAACGGAACGCTCTGAACTAGTACAAGCGTTCAAGGAAACTAGTTCGGTGATCTGGTACTATTTGCACGCGTTTGTCTCTCTCTTGCCTAATTAGTACATCTTCCGTCATGCTCAGGCATACGCGTCTATCTTGTTCTCGCTCAATCTTCCATCACGCTCACGCCCAACGAACTGTACTAAAGACCGATTTAAAAGACCGGAACAGACTAAATTGACAGATGAATTGATTAGAACAGATTGTAACGCGATTGCTATCGTAATGAGTACATAGTGGCAATCCCGTTACAATCTATTTAGAACAGAATAGTTCGTTATCTTTCACATTAATGAACTAGTTCCTAATAGTACATTATACATGTACTACTTTTAAGAAAAAGGTCTAAAGTACACAAAGCTAGATTTGTCAAGAGATCACAAAACAGTTCTGTTGGTATCACGACGATTGGTGAATTTTAAGTAAAAGATTCGAATAAAAATAACTTCACGCCATTTATTCGGCTCCAAAAGTTAGACATATAGACATGTGCCAAAGGCAAACAAAAAAGAAAAATCATAAATAATCAAAGAAGTTCGAACAAAGAAGAATTTCTAACTTAAATTAAAATAAACCGCGTGCGGCAATATATGGCTTCAACAGTTCTATTTGAAACTAAAAAATATTTGTTTTTTTTTTGCATTATTCACAGGCTGCGGCTTCGACAGCTCGTCCCTCCGCTTGGACTCGCAGCTCGCGGCGCTGGAGTCGCGGCTGGAGCGGCCCGTGCCCGCCGTGAGTTACCCCGCCCCGCACCCCACATTCTACTAGCCACCAACCACATAGGGGCACAGCCCTATGTTGTACACCCTACTAGCTACCGGCCACACATAGGGACACTGTTTAAGAGTGTTACAAACACTATATAGCTAACAAGAACATCTACACGTAAGACCATAGGCCTGTCAGTCTGACGAATCGATGTGGACATTGATGCATCAATAGGGAATATGCAAAAAATAATAATTGACTTTCAAATCATATAGTCCAATAGCATATGAAACTCATAACTCATAAACATTTCCGAAAAATAAGTCAGATTCGGTGCAAAAATTACTAAGTTATTACAATAAATATTTCATCGTCTGTGTCTTAAGAAATCAGCTTTTTGTACGGTAGTTCAAAACTTCTATGGAAATTGAGTCAATTGTCGTCACGCAACAAATCGGATTCCCTCGTCTGACTATCATTTTTTTTACATTATAACGCGGAAGCCACCCATTACTTTAAAAAAAACATGCGTATTGTTGAATCTGAATCACAACGTATTTAATATTGTTGCTGAATCACCTTAGATGCCAGAAAAATTATAATACAAAAACGTGCATATTCCATATTGATCCTATAGGCTACCCGTACCAGACACACATAGGGACAATGCCGTGTCCACTGCTGTTATTGACTATATGGTGTATACTAGGGTAGAAAAAATTTGAAACTATAGGCTGGTAACTGATTAGCCTATCATAACTGCTCGCTCGCGACCAATTTGAGTGACCCTGGTATTTTTATTTTGAAAACTGATGGCTAGTTTGGGATTTTGATTTACACAAAAAATATTGATAGTATTGTGGCTGAGAAAATTTACTAAACCACATTCAAAATCAATTATATAGTTCTTTAATACAATAACAGTCTTGATTTTCTCTTTAATAATTATATTATTAACTAATATACAACAAAGTACATGCAGGATATAAAGACATTCCCGTAAAAAAACCGATTCCTATAACATTCCTTCAATTGATGTACAAACAAACAAACAAACAATCACAATAACGCTTCGTTTTTGTGTTTTGTGTGACCTTAGTATGTGTGAAGTGATTTTTGCCTAACAAAGCTTTCTAACTAAAATCATACTTTATTTACTTTGAAATGACTATCAAAATGTAATGCTTGCAATAAGTATAAAATAGTCAAATAAATTGTCTACGAAGCTCATGTATTAATCGGAAATAATGTAAGAAAAAACTATTATAGCAATAGAAAATAAGTATTCTTACGATGAAATTGTAGTGCCTTAAATGAGGTCTAAAATAATTACCGATATGTACAGCTAAGTTTAAAATTTCGTCGTCATTCTTACGAAAACTAAAACAATTAAATTCTTGTAAACAGACAAATCGACGCCTATTTCCACGTTTAGAAGAATTTCTTTATTTTGGGATTTCGACTAGTTTTGCACTAGTCACGGTAGTTGCGATGGTATTCGGCCTTACGCCTTTGAAAATATGGTTGAAACTAAAGTCCGTTTTTCTTCGCTTCTTTCGAATATTGTACACAATCTTAAGACACCCCTTTTCAATGAAATTATTCATTTTAAATTACAAGTTTCGCACCGGCTACAATATCAGCCGAGAAATGAAAAACTGACTTTATTGTCACCACTGTTTTCTATTAGCGTAAGACTGAATTCCGTTGCCGTACCATAAAGCTAGCGTAGAACAAGTCAACACTGATGGTGCCAAGAAATAGTTACATAATCATATTATTTTCTAGGAATCTCTAATTATGATATTGGATTTACTATCTCCACTAGTTACGGACCTAGTCTAGTTTTGAGTTTTATGTCTAAGGTGCTTTAGCGTTAGAAAAATTAACCTGTTTATAATCGGCGAATATCTTTGACTGAAAATAACTGTTTATTTACCTGCGTTTGTTCCTTTTAAATGATGAGTATTAATCAATAAAGTGCCAATTATACAAAAAATAAAACGGTTTTTATACAAACTGACTGTAGGTTGTAGACTGTACCGGTTTTAAAGACTTGGACCAGGATTTTCGTAATCCCTATAAAATTGCGTAATTCTCATCAGATATTACATAGATATTAGATAGATATTCTACTAAAGTGAAAACTTGCCTTTGATGAAGGGCTTTGGAATTTTTACAATGGCCACGGCTGAAACATTGAAAAATCGATACATCACATCAATATATACATCGAAAATATATAGATAGTGCCATCCACGAAGGCGCGCGCTTTTTATTTTTGATTGAGGAAAGCGCGGGGTGCGAGGTGTGTGGCAAATATTTAAATATCAAATAATATACATTTAATAATTATATTCATTATAATATCATTAAATATTGGCTATAACTTGCACACATGTACAATAAACGATAAGGACAGGAGATGGCGCGCGCCTTCTTGGATGGCACTATCTATACTGTGGTAAAACTTTGTTAAGTGGCAGGTTTTCGAATTATAAGCTGCTTAAGATGTAAAATGAAAATTCGAGCGCCCTTGACAGCTTGATAACGTGACGGAGATTTTCTCATAGAATATTTTCTTCGTAAAATAATGTTGGGTATCGATTTTTTATTACTTTCAAACAAAATATAAATGGCGGACCGAAAAGTGAGCCAAAAGTTCCATACCCATATATCAATAAAATAAAGCATCTGAATAAATAACAGGCATTTGTCACAAAAGTATGCCAAAGTTAGAATAAACAATGTCTGGCCTTTTGTAAAATACATATTTATTATTGCGGTCATGATTTTTGTATCATACAGTATGTTAAAAACACTAGTAAGTGTAATATTTTTTTGTTTATTTTTCTATTTATTTATTAGGGTAATCAGTCAGGTATCAAACGACTGCCGGGAGTCGCATAACAATGGAATTTATATTGTGTCTCGTTTACACATACTTGACGAGTTAAGCTATAACTCGACGACATATATTGTACTGCGATTGTTTGCTATTTTAATTCGAGTATCAGTACGAACATAATTTTGAGCCATTGGAATTGTATAGTGTTTTACTTTATTTAACCTATTTTATCTTTATTAACGTTAAAGCTAAAATTATGGTGTTGTAACAAAAAGTATTACACTGGAATATACATACATATGAGGCTTGGTTTAAAAAATAAGGGTAATTTAAGTAAATATAACACTATTTTTGTAAGATGTACTCTGTGTGTATTTTCGGAAGCATGTTTAGAATAAAGATAATGTTTTGTTTGTCGTAGTTTTTCTTGCTTTACCTAACTCCATTTATATGCAAACTAGTTTTTTCCTTAATGCTCAAATAATAAGAATGTGAACTTAACACCATATTAATCGTAAAAAACAGCGTAACAGTTTTAGCCTTTGTATGGAGTGTGTCTGTTATCCTACTTATATTTATCACTCTAAAATCAGCACACTATCAGTAGGAAATATTTCATTATTATTATATTTAACAAGAAATTACATTTATATGAACATAAAAAAACAACCGACCGTCTTTCATTAAAATCCAAACTTTATTTTAAGTGTTAACTACAAGTGCTTGTATTAGAGTGGTCTCACTGTACTTTCTTCAAGCGGCGGCTTCCGTGCGAGCGAGGTAAGAACTAATATTGTTTGTATTGTTCATTGTGCCAGTTCATTAACTCTGCAACTGAGTAGTTGCTCAACACCTGTTTTACATAAAACTACATAATTGTTTATAGCATTGAAATGTAGAACGGAGACTTTGTTGAACCTTCATATTCTTTTGACTGCCGCGTTCCAAATACGACAGACGAATAATTGAACTACTTCGTTGTACCCCATTTCTCTACTGAAGCATACGCTATGAAGTTAAACCATTCTCTTTATCTGCATTATCTGATGCATGTATGAGTGAGATATGAAAGAGATAGATATCGAATCACTTCCTCATCTCTTTTTTTTATCTCTAAGGTCAGGCTCCTTTAGTCATTATTTCCATGGGTTACCTGTACCCTTCCATCAAGTTTAGTTAAAAGTAAAAACAAAAGACGATCACAGCCACGTGTATCAATGGAAAAAGACAATCGTAACAGCCATTACCCTTCCAGCGAGGACTTTGCTGCTTCCCCGGCCTGAGCGGGGTAACGGCGCGTGGCGGGAACGGGCGGGGCGAGGAGGCCTTGCTGCTCGAGCGGCAAGGGCGCGCCTCGCAGCAGACGCGCTCGTCGTCGCTGCCGCCGCCGCCCTCCGCGCTGCCTCGCCCGCCCAGGAAGCCATCTGCCAGGAACACTAGATACGAGCGCATGGAGCATAGAGATGCACGAAAGGTATTAGGCCTTATTTACATGATTTTAAACACTTTATTTGGTGCAAATGAGTTATGAATGCAAAAGAAAACCTACTGATCGGGTATTGTTCGTGGCCACCGACTAGGTTTGTCTGTAATGTCTTTAAGTCTTAAATATCGCGGTTCAGTTTCCATATTGCGACTACAGCGCCATCTAGTTGTTAGGGGTGGAGTTAGCATGCAGCAATGTGGTGATTCGATAGTAGGGAGATGTCGACACTTATATTAAGCGTAGCAACAAACCCGCTCGCAGCAGAACGAACAGATGAAGTCCAGGGAGACGCGAAAGGTAGATACTTTACCCTAGAATACAACACATAAAATCTGAATAAATACTAATATTTATCATTTACTGAACGTGTAACCTGTGACGACTAAACAAGTAAGATTAATTACTATAGCTTTTTTATAGCCTTACACAATAATTATCACTTTTTATCGCAGTTAATAAAAACCAGGAAGCTAGGTGCAATATGAATTATTCAGCAGCTATTATAGGAGATAATTGCATTTACTTTAACTTCGCTACGTTTAGTTGATATATGCATTTGCACTAGGTAATCTTAAGGATTTCTTTAATTGTGTTTTGAACTACGATTTGACCCCCTGATGATTGCAACTTTTGTCTAAGTTAGTTTATAGTGTCCTATCGTAATCGTGACACTTGCTGACAAGAGACAAAGAAGACATCTAAGCGTTGTAAATCAATCGGTCGCAAACTTTTCCTGTCGAGCTTGCGGCAGACTTAGCCTCTCTCGCATTGGTTTATTTAGCCATGAAAAGGGTTGTACTTCTAATATTACACCACTAGCTTTTGCCCGCGACTTCGTCCGCGTGGAATAGTGACTTCTTTCTCCCGTTTTTTACACATTTACCACTATATCTTTGCTCCTATTGGTCGTAGCGTGATGTTATATAGCCTAAAGCCTTCCTCGATAACTGGACTATCCAACACAAAAAGAATTATTCAATTCGAACCAGTAGTTTCGGAGATTAGCGCGTTCAAACAAACAAACAAACAAACAAACTCTTCAGCTTTATAATATTAGTATAGATGAATCGTCTGAAATAGACGAAAAGCATTCATGATAATCGTAATAATCCTCAATTCTTGTCGCAGGATTCCGACGGATCTGGTTCCATAGCATCAACAGCGTCCCGCAGCTCCCCTCTGCCATACGACACAGTTCGCAAACTACCCTCCGTGCCCACGTCAGCCTCGCTGCCTGCCGCGGAGTCCCGGGAGTCCTTGGTAAGGCCTAGGGACTCCAGCCTCCCTTCGCCTTCGAAGCTGGCCGTATATGCGGCCGCGAGACGCCGCTCTGCCGAATCTGCTAAGGACAACAAAAGAGGACACCACTATCGGATCCAGTTTTAACATTTAGCTGTATCTTTATACGTTTTACATAATGCACAAAATATCTCGTTTGCTTGTGTGTACGTAATTACATGGAATGCCACATAATGTGCAGTAACTAGCATGTACGAGTATGTTGTTCACATACTTATTCATTTGATGTGGTATGATGGCGGGATCTCAAATAACGTTAGAACTTCAAATACCACGGTTTTATTTAGATGCCAGATACGTAAGTGAAACATTTTAAGGTTTCGATTGATGCCTGGCGTAATTATTGGCAAACGTTTTTACTAGTTGAAGTACGGATAATATCATTAAAATGGATATAAAGGAGTTTCGCACCACGAGGTTTGGACTGCGGGCAAATCGCCCAAACGCTCTTTCAGAATGGGGTTATTTGCACCGCAGTAGTCGTGGAAATGGGTCGATTTAAAAGAACCTTAGACGATAGGTACCCATTAAAGAGGGGTAAATCTTAAAAAGTATTTTGTGTCAGAACAACGCTGCTATATGTAGAGTTATTTATTAGTGTAAAATCTATACAATCGGCAAACATATTAATACACCCAAAACCTTTCTTTATTCATGATGATACTGTTATTGATTAAAACTGTGGTACGATTAAATGTCCCGAAGAATGTGAAACGACAAACGGCTTTCAGATAAGCGCTTACTTTTGGCTCGTGTTGGACGAGTCAAACGAGTTGAGGGTTAAAACCACTTTTACTGTCGCACTTATCCGTTTTAAAAGCAAGTTTAAAGCTACACTTGACAAACATTTCATTTAACTATTGTGGCTAAAAGTTACGCGCAGTCAAACTTACTTTTTCTATATACCATAGATGTAAACTGACTGCGATTTGAGTTAGGCACGAATGTAGTATTTTATAATTATTCATTTTGTGATTGATTAAGTCTTCTATCGTAAAAGCCACTGTTAAAAACAGATGCTAGGCCATTTTCATTAGCTAACTAAGATAAGAAAAGCAAAAAGGCCTGGATAAGTAGGTAACTGTTAAATTAGAAGCGAAAGAAAACGTAACTTGTAGGATGATTTTTGGTCTTTGTGTTTTGTACGGATGTGTGCATGCTTAAGTAGTTCATTCGCTGTTATTTACTTTGATTATTAAAAAAATCTTGTATGTATGAATTTATAACTTGTATGTGTTTAATCACTGACCCGCTTGAATTTTGTCTAGTCAATAAAACGTCCACAAATCTTGGATATTAATCGGTTGTACTTATTAATATTGCTTTTACAAACGAGTAAAGATCTGCGTCAGCATAACGTATTATGTAATCAATGCATTTAAATAAACTGACGAAATAAATAGCTCAAATATGATTAAGTTTACAAACATTATTCATTAAAGTAACTTACTAGAAATAAAAGAAGCGAGCTCGAAGATCGTGTCATCTATTTCGAAATGAAATTGTTTGTACTACGGTGGTGGCGAGATTGTTCTAACGTGACTTATCTATATTCGCACTTTGTAATATATTTTCCCAAGAAATTGCATTCTTCGTATCTAACACTTCAGTAGGTGACATAAGTACTATTTTCTGTGTCTATTTTAAATACTTTAACGCAAGGCGTAAAATGATACAATTAACTTGATGTTATTGGTGTTTAACGACAGTTAAATGATTGTTGATAAATGTTGCTTAAACATAATTATTATGTAACAAAAACCAACCAACATAGTGTAGTGCGTCTATAGATAATGTGCTGACTGGCAATATGTCTGTATTCCTTCAGATATTATTATTATAATAAATAGGGATAATTCTGACAATTACTAGGTTTATTTCCAGCATACGTATAATTATTACCCGTAGGCTCTATATGTGACTACTTATTTTTTCCTTTACCGACTTTAAACACACCGATTTGTAGATTACGTATTTGCACTGTAGTTTTTCATTATTGGTTTTTGCTCATTCCACCTCTATAAATAACTTAAAATATTATGTAGGTGTTAGTCCTACCGTTTTGTAATAAACCTTGAGTGTTACAAAGAAAATTGATGATTGTGTTGTGAAGCGTTTATTTTAACAGTTCTAAATAAATAGTTATTACAAAGGTTTTTTCTTTATTATTATATTTATGCGATGGATGATTGTAATTTGTATGTAATGAACTAATGATAGTCTGTTAGACTTGTTCTATCTCTCTAAAACTGAAACTCAAAACGTTTATTTGCGATTATTTGGGTGCGAGTACATACGATGTCCTTAAATGTATCTCTCTGCTATCCTTTATTCCTGTGTTAGAGACCCTAATTTAGTACTTATTATTTAGTAATGACCATTAGATAGTTATATAGTCCAAGTAAAGTACAATAGGTATTTAATAGCTTTAGTACTAAACGAATCGATGGCGTATTGTTTTATTGAGAGTAAGGTCGCAGCCTTGATCCTGACATTGCGCAGTGCGCGCGCGGCCTAGCTGCTATTGCTCAACGCCGAGCTGCAATATTTGCACGCTCACTCCTTTGCGACATAGCGGCCCCACGGACGTTTGACTGGCTTACAATTCACAGCCTTATAACTCAAGAACGTCTGCTCGGCCGATTTTCGTGATTTTGGATCCGTCCCACCCGGCCGTCTGTTATAGCAGTACAATATTCACAGACGCAGATGTCAGAGAAATGTATGGTATTGAGCGTATTTCATATGTTTTAATTAGATTCTTTGTATGAAGGTACGCTGAAATAAATCGCATATCCACCTCAATTTTGGACGTCTACTCTTCTGGTAGTACTATTAATATTCTGTGCTTCTGTATTAGAGTAGTAAATAAAAGTGATTTTTATTTGTAATATTTGTGAAAGGGTGATGAGGGATATTTATGTCATAAACGCTTTCGCTATACAAAAACATGTCCATGGTATTTGGACAAGCGTTATCAACGGATCTCTCAAATTTCTACATGCGTGTGGTCTTTCCCTTGTCGGTTTATTATCTCAACAAACTGTTTTATTTTATTTATCTGTAAATAAAATCTGATAAAATAGCGTTGCGTATACGTTCATTTGAATAAGGTGGCTTCGCCTTACATCTTTCAGGCGCTTTTTCTACATACCTACTTATAATTTGTAATTGGGTACCTTCATACTACTTATTTCCAAACTCTATCAGACATTCGAGTCTAGTGCTCTTATATTATTAATAAATACTTAAATTATACGTGCCTCGGAAAGCACGTAAAGCCGTTGGGACTGCGCCTGATCTTTCTCCGGTCGTGTCAGATGTCTGTCCCATATAAGAGTGAAAGAAATAGAGAGTGCACCTGTGTTTGCGCACACACTTGTGCATTAAATATGTCCCGCACAGTCGTTTAGCCGTTGTGACTGGCCACCGTAGTCGAAATCAGCTGGGGGGACTGTTATTAATTAAATAAATAATAAATATGCGCCAGACAACACACCAATTGTCTTGGTTTCGTAGTAAGGAATTTTTTTCTTGTGTTACGAATGCCAGAAAACGATTTTGAGTATGACGGAGGGGTCTCCCATAAATACCTAAAAACATATAAATAATATCCATGACTTAGGTACAAATGCTCGTGTTCATCACATAAACAATATCTTAATGCACTTTTCTTAGGTCCTATAAAAAGCATGGATTTACCAGCACTGGATAAGACTGAATGTGTAATGGTAATTATAGGCAGTTTGAAAACACAAACAAGCTAAAACGCTTCATAATTTCCCGATAATTTCCGGACAAGCGATACGAGCAAATTATGGCTGTAATTACAGGGCTCGACCGCTCGACTGTTCTGCCCTGCAGTCGAGTACTTAACGTTTGAGCATACTTATAGAATTTTCGCAAAGTTTTTATAATAAGACATCACAATTTTCCCTTATTCTTGAAAAGACGTGTTTTTTTCTAATGTTGCTGGTATATAATAGTTGATAAACTGTAGCTACCCCATTTAATAGTTTTAAAAACATATGTCAAGTCAATTTGTAGAGGTAATAGGCGTAGGAGGTAGAGTATTAATGACAACGAACGATGTTAAAAAATAAGCTTAACTAAAAATGTGTGGTCAGCAAAAATATCAAACGAATTTATCTACATCGTTCGTTTCTAGTATAATGCAAACGGGCCTCTTCTTTTCAGGATTGTTAAAATAGGAAACGGGATTAATTTTATCTCTTACATAAGTTCTATGTAAGTATCTTTTCTTGATTGGGTGCTTTATTTGGTACGATAAATGTGCGTAAGATATGATATAAACGTATGTATAGTTATCTCTTAATCAGCAGAAGATACTTAACCTCAATTTATTGCTTTTAACCAATTAATTGAACAAAAATAGACGTTTATCATTTTTCGAATCATCTGTCTTAGTAATTATTTTCTAGATTGTCTCTTACTTCCTTTTTACTTTACAACATAGAAGCAACGTTATTTTTAAAGTTTCGCTATTCACACGTTTCGCATGTTCAATGGCCTCACAAAGTGTGTCGACACCGACGACCTACGTTTACCTCGGAAACTGGCTGCGACCGGTTTTACGATTCGCAAATCAGCATTCAATATCTACTTAACTGAATATACGTGTAATCATGACAGATTCTAATAACTTTCCATCAGTCATAATAATCATAATTATGTAGATACGACACGAATCGAGATCAAAAACTTCAATATGTTGTTAAGGTAGCTTTAGATAGCATTGTCATGTAAGTAGAATAATGAATAAACGTGCAACTTGAAGGAGGAGGAGTTAAATCTGAAGGAATAACGTCACTAAACCCATATAATTTGCTGGGAAACTGGAAAGAGATGGCTTCCAGTCCAGGCGAATACGAGAAGAGTTCTAGATAACTCCAGAGAAACTAGTTTAAAAACTTGTTCAATTCACTAAAGCACAAAAGATGGCGCTAGCTCTTATACATCGAAGTGAACATGTAATGTACTGTTTCAGAGCCAACTTTAGGGCTCTATTTCCGTGTAATAGTGCATTCTGACATCTAATCAGTCCTAAATATGGCTAATTTATGCTCAAAAACGGTTACTGTAATAACACGCAGGTATACGCGTAGATAACGGCGCTCGAGCTCAATTTTAGAATCACTCGCGGCAATATTACGAGTAATTCTCATAAGAAAACCAATTTAAAATCAGCAAAAGTTACGTGAAATATCTGACATGAGTACTTACAAAATAGAGATATTCTTTTTTTAATCATCTGTGTGGATTTTATTTTGTTTTCTTTCGAAAATCAAACATTATTCAACGAGAATCACACGCCATATTGCGGCGAGTGATTCAAAAATAGAGCTCCAGACCAGTTTCTCTGGCCAACTTTCACTCGGCGATGACGTGCTAATTCTCATGTGCGCACTTCATACTCTGTTGCAAGCTTCCACAGACTTTATAATAGTTACGATTTCGCTATAGGTTACTGCTTTATATCTTGGATGTTAGCATCGTCTAATTTACTAAGAATTTGGAGAACGCTGAATTTCGTAATCGTAACAGATTTCTACTATAAATTCCGTCAAAAATATTTGAGTCATCGTTTTGATTTAAATGCTGAGTTGAGCTCTTTAACTTTTTTATTAGCTTAGTTTGTGTGAATTGTATGTGACTTTAAAACGTTCCTCCACTAAAGAAAGAACGTACGTAAAGTAGTCATACATGAAAAATCTCACTTAATGCAACAGTTAACATGAAATACGGTAAAAATTTTCTTTAAAACATACAAATCAGCCAATTCATATTCATTATGTATGATAAATAGGTATATACTTGTATTTTTTCAGAGTCTAATTAAAATCAATGTTACCTACTTATTCATATCTTTCCTAGTAATCATTAGTAATCACTTCCCAGTTGCAGACAAGACTTAGGTTGGTAGTACACAGCTGTATCAAGAACTAGAACTGCAGTTCATAGTAGGTAACTGCAGCTCTTCGAACCAGAACAAGCAGTTAAGTTTAAGTCCGGTTTTCTTAGCTTGTCGAATATTGTAAACAATCTTGACATTCCTTTTTACCCGACTGCGTCAGAAGGAGGGTTATTAACGAAATGTTTTATATTAAAATAAGATAAACACAAAACTCTCACCTTCTAAAAGTAATTCATCATTGCACACATATCTAGTATATAATTTAATTCACTAAAAAAGTTATTTAGGTCATTCGACAAGCAAATAAATACGGACTTTGTGTACTAATGTTTTTGCAAATTTGTTGCCGCCAGCAGAAGTTTTATTTGTTATTGTTGTCACCCCGCCTCCTGTTGTTCCCAGTAATGGCGTAGTGTGGTGTCTAATCAACTAGTTGGACAACCGGTGTGGTGATAGATCGATTCCTCTTGACCCAAATGCGGCGGGTCAAAGCCGTGCCGCCGTCTCGACGGGCTGAATAACAATGGTCATCTCGCACGGGCCTTTTCAATGCGACCTTAATGATACTATTTATCCATTATTCGTTTTATTATTAACAAGGGTTGCTGTTCGTCTGGGTAGCCCCGTTTGTACTGGTTCATAGGGTTTCGTCCAATCGAATAAAATGATTGTATATTTTTAATTTTGTATAAATATCTAAATCAATAAATACACGAATTTTGTCAAAGCGTTTTTCGAGCGCCATAGCTGGTGTTCGACAGATCGATACTTCCAAGCCTGGGAGCATCCGTGAGAAGTTAATAAAATATTTGTTGATGTACTTTTTTTTTTTTTTTTTTATAATAGATAGCCAGACATTTGGCTACGATTGCACGTAAAAATTGTAAAAATTGTACTTAAAAATGCGTACTTTCCTCCTCCCCTAGCTGGCATTATTCTTCTATGGAACTTTTTAAATGTAATTATATGTCTTGTTCTTTAAAGCTGTATGTATCCAGATTTCGAGCGTATATTTAGCTACACGATGAAAACGAAGTTTTAAGCGTACATACATCGTTATACAATCTCTGGTCAAAACTGAAATATTTTATCTTCAAAATATGAACTTGAGCTCGACAAAGACATTGCTATTGCTTTATCATTACCAAGATCATTCGATGTTGACCTGTTGTAGGTAAATCATGAAGTGCATTTATGCCTACTTATTTATTGAAGAGATAAGCCTCCAAGTTATAATAAATGCATGCACTTCGACCTCTAGATAAGGACAGTAAGTTCTTTATTAAAGTACCTCTTACTACTCAATCTTCATTACATCGTAAACAAAAACCAATAATTATGCGTGACTTAAAATTATTAATAAAATATTATCACGAAACAATATCATAAATATGTCATTCCTTTGGCAACCTCTTACATGGTAGAGGGAGCTATTTTTAGAATTCATTGAGGATAGATAAAATGTACGAGTAATATCTTCTTCCCATTATTCACAGTAATGCGAAAAGACGGTAAAATGGACGAGCAAAATATTATGGGTATTTTTAGTCTCATTAAACCGAACTACGACTACGAAGTGCTACGAAGCTACGAAACATATTTTTTCGCTACGTGTATTCGGGAGCTGTGCTACGAGTCAAGGACATGTGAAAATCTTGATTTGACAGGAAGTCTTGCATTGGTATAGTGCTACGAAGCTACGAATTATCTTTTGCTACAATTAACGGGAGCTACGATATCAATATTTCAGTGAAACATAGGAAGTTTTCCATTGTTAGGTTTTTAATAATATGAACAAGTTTCACATTCATATTAAACTTGTACAAATCGTTACGAACATAAAGAAGTATGTACGTCAGACAGAACATGTTTATTTTTATCAATATTTAAATCACTGCAAGAAGGTACCACAAATATGGGTATGGGTACTTGGTTAAACCTACAACTGTCTGTAACGTGATCACAGAATATATAATTTAATAGTACTAAAACGTGATCTTTAAATTCTTACAGAGGTAGAAACGGAAACCAGAAACCAAACGCAGGCCAGACACAAATTGGTCAATTAGGTTTCATTTACAAAATAGTACAACGTTCACCCGTGTTTAGCTAGGAGGAGGTAGATAATAAGATATTACTATACGTACGAGTAACTACTATACGTAAGACTCTGTTATAGAGTGACGATACAGTTAACTCTCATATTTGAAGTAGTTATTTTAAAATATTATTTTTGTACTACTTATTTGTTGAAAATAGGGATAAATAATAGTCCCCTTAGCCGATTTCGACTACGGTGGCCAGTCACAACGACTAACCGACTGCGCGGGACATATTATAGTGCACAAGTGTGTGCGCAAACACAGGTGCACTCTCTATTCCTTTCACTCTCATAGTCCGATGGGACAGCAATCTGACACGACCGGAGAGAGATCAGGCGCAGGACCAACGGCTTAACGTGCTTTCCGAGGCACGGGGGTGAAACACCGCCAACTTCCAAACTCCGGGCTACCCTGAGAATTTCTGAACAGAAAAATCCAGGTATATTTTTGGCCCGACCCGGGAATCGAACCCGGGACCTCCGGCGCAGCCGTCGCTTTAAAATGCGACCCTCTCACCGCTGCGCCACATAGGTCAAACCTAAAATATTTCTGATTTCCCACCCTCCAAGTAACTTAAAGGTAACGTCAATGCAATTTTTTTCTGATTTTCCACCACAAAGGCCAACAAAACGGTCGCAAACGGAAGTAAACAGTCCGTTGACGAACGGTGAGCTCCGAACACACGCAGGCCGCGGCTAACCCAATTCCGCGGTATCGGCTTTCACAACGCGTTGCATCACGCGGCGCAAGCGCACCGGTACAATGGCGGCGGTATGGCCGAAGATGGCGCTTACTAGCATCTTGCCAGCGCTGACGAGTGCTGTGCCGTTGTTATGTTTCCATGTAAAAGTTTATCACTTAGGATTTGATATTTCTTTTTCTTCTTTGTTTGTGTGTTCACTCGCATTTGATATTTATTTTTCTTGCAAATTGCTACCAAATTGACAGCTGTCACGCAGTACAACCTTAACTGGGACGGAATGAAATGGGATAGGCATTGCTTCAAGCGCTTTGTAGGGCTGCACCTACCCAATGACAAACGGGTTCATACTAACTAAGCGAGATGCGCGAGGCATCTTTGATGATGATGAGAGATCTGACTTGTTAAACAGATGTACTTGAGGAGTAACAAATAAATAATTCCTCACTTTCGCACAAATGCAAAAGTAATGAGGATCATTGCTGTCATCTGCAATTGTATGAAACTGATAAAGTTGCTGCAGTTTCTTAGGCGTGTGTCGTCATTAAATTATTAATTAGTCAGTAAAGGTTTTGAGCAGAAGTAACATATTTTTTTAATAATTAAGTATTCGTTTCTTTATGTACTTATGAAACACAAAGAAGATAAAAATAGACTCAGAACCGTAACTTACTAACGTAAGTACATTGTTTGATAAATAAAGGTGGTGTGTTAGTCCTTTTCAAAACGTAGGCACAGAATATATACGTAGGTAGAGACGCTTATAAAACACCTCGAGTCCTGGAATAACTTTTGCTTTCCATTGTTGCCTACATGTTTTTGTTATTTTGCTTTCAAAGGTTGGATTTATTATGTCTGCAACGCCTGAAACCCTTAAAAGTTGTTGCTTTTCTATTTTGCACAGAAATACACGAGTGAAGCCTTATTTCAACCACGGAATGAAAATTTTTATTAAGATGCAAGTCGGTCATAAATCATTACTTCAGAAATAACTTTTCCTTAGCGAAAGTACTGGTAAGTACTAAATAGTACTTACGTACGTAGTATAATATGAAAATGCAATGCAATAAAAATTATTGCATTGCATTTTCATATTATGATGTGTTTCCAAAATCAGCACGTTTGTATATTGCAATGTAAGATAGATGTTTATAATAATAATTAATCTTAATAGAAGCAGATTAACTATGTTAGGGAATATCAAGAATTTTATTGCATCCAATGTTACGTAAATTATATTCATAATTTCACATATCTACAAAAAAATGTCGATCTTTATAAGAGTTAATCAGGCCACAACGTGCATATCATAGCACGTAGTAAAAGGTGCGATCTAAAGCCCTATTTTTAATTACTTGCTTTAATATGGCGAGTGACTTTCATTCGAAAACTCATTAAAAATCAACAAAACTCACGCGAATAGACGTAAGTAGGTACTCACAAAATTGAGTTATCTTATATTAATCACTCCTGGAGCTCTTTTTTTGAATCATCGTTCGATAATGAATTAAAAGTCAAGGAAAATAACTCGTTTTCGAACGAAAATCACTCGCCATTTTCAAGCGAGTGATTAAAAAATAGAGCTCCTGTGTAGAGTTAAAGTGATTATCATTCCAAATCAGAGATTAATCAATTAATATCACACGCCATCTTGACGCTAGTGGTTTAAAATAAGGCCCCTGCAACGAGTTTGTGCTAAAATAAAATTACTTAAATGCAGCTGGTGATAATAGAGATTACATTGATATCGCATTGTTGTGTTATTGTGGCTTGCGAAACTGAGCTCGAGACACAATGACCTCTACGTCACTTTAGTTTATTAGTACCTAGCTTCCTTCCACTAAGTACCTTATCGAGTGATGCATAAAGTCCGTCAGCATCAGTGAGCTCATGGTCAGCATAGCCACCGGTTAAAGAAGGGGGTAATATTTGCTTTAAAAAAGACGTATTTAACTACGGCTGGCAATAATACTTTTGGCTAACGACTACGTATCTAGACCTAACGTAGTTACTACATATTGGTAATCCAACCCAAACAGGAAAAACTTTACTGCTTATACAGAAATCGGAACTAGAAAATCTCGACAGCTTTTTCTGAAACGTCAAATAATGACATAGCATCACGGGGCAAAAACAACGCCTTCCCACCGCTCCCACGTAAGCAAGCGACCGCGAACAATCGCTTAGCTCGGAAAATTGTGCGAACCGCGCGATCTCGAAGAAAGTCCAATCGCGATCTATGAAGATTAGGGTTGCTGTGCATCTGACGGGATTCGATTTTGCCTCATATGTTCCGATACAGATCGATTGGTCAGTTATTTTTACTTTGCCTATAAGAAAGGAATTTTCGTGTCTTGAAACGTCAACATTTTCCTGGAAAAACAAAACAAGCGTGATGCTAAGTCGTCGTGTTAACATCAAGACCTTTCGGAAAGACCAAGAACTTTGGAAAAGTTTATTCCACTAACTCTACCTACATTGATCAGTTTTCTGTCAACCCTTATGCTAAGATAGCTCACTCTAACGTGCAGGAATAAAATGATAGTAAGCAAGCAATATCCCTACACGGAACGCGAATAAACCGTGAACCGCGCAAAAACGCGCGCAAACCGCGCGGAGAAATTTCTTTCGTGCGTGTTTCTGTTGCGTTGCGTGTGCGCCTCACGCCTTCGTAACGGTGTCGTTTTTGCACGACTTCGACTCGATCGATATTGGTGAATAAATAAATTGAGTTGACTTTAGATTTCTTGTACAGTCTTGCTGGCATCCTCTCACATTCTAATAAGATCGCCGACCGGCTGATGCTTGTCATGTGACAAGGAAAAGTATTTTTTTTTGGATTAGAAACACGTTTCTGGAAATTCAAACGGTAACTACGGCAAGTGTTTGAAGGAAGATGGCATTCAATTAATTATTTTTGGTGATCATTCTTACAACAGCTCTTTATCAAGATTTAACTAAAGCCAAGCCAATTAAAAAAATATTTTTGATAAAGGTGATATCACGGAAGATAAATAAGGATCTTTTCATCTCCTCTGTGCCCTTTACCGATCCAAGCCTGCCCGGGGCATGCTACGGGGACATCATTCCAATGCATAAAGTACTTTTAGTAATACTAATACAAGTTACAGATTACCTAATTAAGAGGAAACATCATTACAGGAAGGAAGGAAAAAAACTCTATCTATAGGAAAAATTGCTGATGAATTCGAACTATTCAATTTATTTTTGTGGCTGATAGATAAGATAAGGCAAAAAACATTTCGTTAAACTTGCGTCTGTTTTTAAAGGATAGGATAGGACAGGACAGCAGGTAGCTGTATACACACACGAGTGCCACAATGCACCGGCCGGCCGGCCAGGAAGGGTGGATGTCCCCCGATGCACGTGCAGTGCGGCGTAGGTAGGTAATGCAGTAAGCGATGTGAATTCGGAATCACAAGAATAGCTGCACTCTGCAGGCTCACGCTATCCGTTCGAGTGAAGCCCATGCCCGTAGCGTGATGATGATAGCGTTTTGTTTCAGATTAGCGGATGTTCTCGGGCGCATTCGGATCCACTCGGGCGTCTCCGCGCCCCTACTCAATCGAGATTACGAGAATGCGAGAGCGAACAAGACCTCGTTCGTCCCCCTCTACTGGCCGGAGTCAGACTGTTCAAATTCAAACTCGACCAGTCTACCTCGAGCGTTCGTTCGTGTAACCGCTGCCGTTAGTCGGTGTGATTTCATCCGTCATTGAATTCGTGTGCTCCTTGGATTAGACTTCTTATCTATCGGGTTTTTATAAACCAATATCAAGTACTTCCAAGCCTCCGGTCCTGGACGCGATTGGAACGAGTGAGTGTCAGATTGGTGACAGTGAAGTGGGGCTGGTCGCGCTACGTCGTCGTCGTGCCTGAGTTGGCGTCGTCCCTCTGATTCTCGCGAGGTAAATGCCGAGACTCCTACAAGAGCGATCGCATACGTGGACAGAAACCGGATTGCGGTGTAGTGCTTATAATGCAATCTATTTTCAAATAATCTGCGGAAAAAAAAACAATCATTTGTAGAGAAGCGTTGAGTTGAGCAGAGTTTGAAAGAATTGCAAGTGGGTACCGTTAGCTGACGTCGCGGTCGCTGCTTGCTCGTCGCACATAACTACGAGCTAAGAGTTATTTTATGGAACGGCAGGCAAGCAACAAGACGCGAGTTCAGTGTAATTAACCACGTTAACTTTAACGAGGACATTTGAAAACACGTCGAAAATTACGGAAATCTTGACGCGTTAGCGAGTTTCATTGCCACAATCTTGATAAAAGCGGTTACGTATGCGGAAATAACGATGCGCAACTTTATTGTTCGTCAATCACGAGTGCCGGCCATCTGGCCTTTGTTTAAAAACTTTGAATGGTTCATTTTTTCCATGTGACTTGCACATCTTGAATCCTTGTAACAAAAGACAGTCATACTTTTTCCGAGCTTGTTCGGCCGTTTCAAATAGGAAGTGTTTTAGTTGTATTAAGTGGCTATAAAGTTGATATTAAAATCATCCCAGCTTGTCTACGAGCGTACAAGGGCGTGGCAAGTGGCCAAGTGCTCCAAGGCTCACGGGGACCGCTTTTTAAATTGTGTTCTACGATTGTGCCACTTAACGAATTTCAACATCACCAGCTTGGGTCACATAGTCGAACACTTTTCAACTCGCACACTCGTCTCTCGAGAGCGTGGTTTCGCTCAATCTGTTCGTCATTAGAAGGGTGATGGATCAATGCTTTCAAGCAAGATCCCAGATGCAAGCAATACATATACTGTTAGGATTTATTTATCATAATATGATACAAAAAAAGATTAAAGAGGTAGATAAGAGACAGTATAGAGTCAATAACAGTTGCTTTATTTATCGCCTCCTCAAAATTTTTATGGAGCCACCTCTCTACATAATTTATATGCGACTTCTTATTGGGGTGTTCGCGGCGAGAACTGAAGTCTGAAGGTTGCGTAGCATCTTTGTGCTTTGGCATTGTACTGTGCATGACCCATCGCTACTAAGACATCATCAAAAAGTCTTCTTGTCTACCTGCTCTATGTTGTCGAATTGATGTACATACTGACTCTACATGTCACATTTCTCGTCGAGTTTCTCGTGTAATAAAGAGGGCAGATTGATGCTATCGCATGCTTTCTCAATATTGCCTCTATTATTAGCTGCGCGGTGGCAGCCGCGTGGGGTGACGCGACTACAACTAGGTCGCGATTATTCGCACGTTATAGGTAGGTAGGTACCTACCTGACTGTGAGCTGAACTGGAGCTGCCTATCTTCAATGCCAGCCAATCGGTCGACATGATGAGCAGACATTGAATCACTTCGCGAAGAGAAGAAATAAACAATATTACGCTTCATCCTCGTTCCGATGTTTTGTTTCTCCGAAATGCTTAAGAAGTGATTAATTAGAATAAATTTAACGATATCGAATTATGTATAAGGAAGGACCCTTAATAGGCAGGCCAAATGAGTACCCAGAATAACACGAGTGATCGTAACGTGATTCACTATAGCCGCATTATTAATAAATCATCTGCGATTTTCAACTATTTTTTTCGGAACTGCAAAATAGTTTCTTTCATATATCTTTCATTTGATCTTCCTATATGTTGTTTTAAGGAGTCTAGCAGGTGTAAGTATAAGGGTAGAGGGAATTAGTTAAGGTTCATGGAGTTCGCGTCTCGCGACCCTTCCTCCGTGACGAAGGAAGGACGCAGACATAGGCAGTGAACGACCGAAATACGGCGTGACGTGAAAGATAATTTCTCCGCAGTTAGGCGATGTCGTCAGCTGATAGCCGGGGTCATCGGCCGCGACTTTGTCTCGTGTCCGCAGCCCGCGCACTATCGTCCTATGCCTAGGTCGAAGGGTTATCGCGTTATTTTTTTCCAGATTAGATGTACGATTTGTTTGCACTCAGAACGCCGATGATAAACAAAACAAAATAAGGTGCCACCGCCAGTTAACATTCCGATTATGAATCAGGTCTCCAGTTCCAGAGAATGTTAAAAATACAACGACAAACTCGGATCGCCGAAGCAATTTCCTCAAGAACTTAATAAAACATGGCCGCGGCGCGTTACGTACCAAAACAGGTAATTTGAGTGGAGCATTAATTAGTAATTATTGTGAATAATAATAAGTCCTGTAATGACTGTAATAAAGACGAATGTTTTCCGGCAAATTTAAATTAAGTAGGGAGTCTTGGCTCTCAATTCAAGAACGCCATGCTCACCGTCAGGTAATGGCAATACCAATTATGTCTAATTAATGTTTCATTAGACAGTAAGTATTAAAACGATATTACTGTAGGGTACAACAATGAACATAACTTCATAAGTTACATGGATATGTTTTATTAACTTATCCAACTTTGTAGCTTGTAGCAACTACGTAGCTTTACTCGCACCTTCCTATTGTGTTTTCTTTTACTGTTTTGGTGATAAACTTAAAACAGTACCAGAACTAAGATTTAGCTAACCCAAAGACTGTTATAATAATATACAAACGTTTTTCTGATCCTCTCTTAAATGCCATTAATTGGCCAAGATTGGCAGAACGTCGCGAACTCGCGATAATGCAAGCCCGGGATTGTCCGAGGCAGTCCAAGGCTTGATTTATGTCCGCTAATTCGTATCTTGTGGTCCGTGGGCATCAGTCGTAAATATATTAACGTCTTAGCACCATGTCACCATTTATTCTTTAATACAATGTAATGGTATCTATAGATCTTTAAAAATATTAAAAAGAACAAAGCTTTGCATATAAGTATCCGCCGCGATTTTTGCTGTTTACTTTTGAATGGAGGGAGACAAGTATATTTACGTTCAATAAAATTCTAAGCTCTGCATTTATAGGTGGGTAGATGCGTAAGTACTTGCATAATGCACAAATAAATCAGTTTACCATCTAATGCGAAGTTCCAAGTTTCTGCTGGTTTCATTCCTCGGCATAATGGTATCACAACAAATTGTGTTAGGCCTTTGGTATCACAGGATCCTTTGTGCCGATGAGAAACAAGAGTAAACAGCCCTCAGGAGGTAAACCAATTAGCTCCGACCGGCTAATGATGTTTGCGTTTTCCATTAGTATGGACTGATCGGTTTCATTAATTTCTTTTCTACACATTTTTTGTTTAAGCATCATAATGTTCATAAAAGGACTAAATTGCTTTATTTCAATATTTCTTGTTTGTTAATAATTTGTGGGCAGAGTATAACGATGTCATCGATAAAAAATACATGATTATGTATGAATATCAATAACATGAAAACATTGAACTTACAGACATAAAAATAATAAAATGATAAAAATAATAATCATGAATAATAAAAAAAACATAAATGAATAGTAGCGTGAAAGAAATGAATTAAGAATGATGATAGGATGTTGTCCTATCATCATTTCATTTTTAATTCATTTATTTCACACGTGCCAAAAAAATCCTTGATTATTGAATTTTTACCTCTCGACAATGATCTACCCGTGTGAAAAATAAGAATACGACTCTACAATATTCCGATATGATACTGAAATGGTCAACGCTTGTAGGTTTCTGATGGCCTATTCTCTAAAACTATAAAAACGATTTTCAAAATCAACCAGTCGAAAACTACATTACAGTATTACACTGACGTGCCTTCTTCGCCATCCTTGCGGGTTGCTACGAGTAATTTTTATTTAGTACGCATCTAAGTTTTGATATATCGCTAGTTCGTTACGGTAAGATGAGATAACACGCGGAAGTGCAGGCCGCTACAATAGCGTGTGACATTGATTGCGCATCGCTCTACGCAACCGGGTGCGCCCGCGCAGGTTCGAGCGGCTCCTCTCGATCAGGGTCAACGGTATTCTGTTCATCAGCTGTTGGGGTTTTATGTTCTGTAGTCGGTCTTTCTTAGTATAAACATTTAGATGTTCAATTTAGGAACTAGTGTAAAGGTGTTTCTTTATTTTCGATTTGAATCTGACTGAATGTCATCTGTTCTTTGCAGTTTCAAGGGTACGCTCAAGTGTTTGTCACATTTATGGCCCCGTGAGTACTTCTCTTTTTATTTGTCATGTAGTTCATACAATATTATAGTCGAATCTTTATTCTTAAGTCATACTTCGTCATTTTCTAGCATTAGCTCATTTTTGTGTTGCAAATCTGTTAGCTGAATCTTGGATTTCATGATTTCATTTAATTCCTTATTGTCAACATACTTTATTCTAAACTGTTGACGATTTCGCGTCATTACTTTGATCAGTGAATGTAGCAAGCGTAGAAAATTGGCCATTCATTAGGAAGTTTCTATTTCCGAGTACGAGCGATTAAAGGCTGCACCCGTGAGAAACTGTAGTTGGCTGCAACTAGAATATTTCTATTGAGATTCTTGCGGGAAATTATATAATCGAAGTTGCGCAAATTATGCAACCGGAGTTGAATCCGCGCCGGCAGGTGGGCGAAGAGAACGTCGTATCCACATTCACTGCTTGCATGCTGAACAAAGTTTCAATTCAAATTAAGAAAGTCAAGAGTTTAGATTTGTTCACCCTTCTCTTTTTACAGTATTTTTTTAGGAATAATAAGATTAGTAAACCAGTGTCTAGGTACAGTCTTTTTGGCTAGCAGACAACCTTGTCGTCTGGATCAAGGGATCGTACTGGACGCAGACCGTTTGCAACGTTCGCTAATACTCGTAGTTAACCATAGAGGTTTCAGCAGTGGTCGTCCTACGGCTGATGAAGATAATGCCTAACAATAGCAGTAGCTTAGCTAGAAGCAGTGACTTTATTAACAGCACTACATCCAGAACTCGTAGCAGGCGCATAATATTTATTTAATAGCAAAAGATTATTCGAGACGTAGCCTAGTCAGCTTTCGTCCATACCAACGACTATTAACTGTTACTTAAGTTACGAGTTAATTGAATTTAAATCTGCCGCACTAGTTGGACAGTTACAACGGGTTGTGCAAAGATTAGCTTCGGCCATCGGCCACCGGCACTTTCACCGGCGTCGGCCATGTTGTCGTGCGCTGCGCGGGCGCCGCTCATTGAAGAATTGGCACGCCTATTGTTACGCCTCGGCTCGTGTGACGTCACGACAAGAGGTGAGCTCCGGGCGGACTGATCGGCCATTTTGAAGATTCTTTTGACCAGTCCCAGAAACTCACTAGCCAGTGACACGAGTATTGTTTGTTGTGGCCATGGATGGAATCCGCTCTGAATTCATATAGATGTTAAAGATGTGCGGGCGAGTAAAGGGAGACAAATCTTATCTTTTCAATCATGGCTCAACTAGAGGCCTAACTAGCTCGCCCTCTGCTCTATGTAATATCTCTACGCTCAAATAACAAAGTAAGACATTCCAAGTTAATTACTTGTTACAACAAAAATCTCTCTGGGCTCTTCCAAATTGCTATTACGAGGCCCTCAATAGTCAGCGAGACGGTCCCATATTGATAGCACAATTAACCGCTCTAGAATTACCTACCTACAATGTAGATATAACATTTCGCGTAAAAAATGGTAGATACTAAGAATTAATAATTAAACTGATCGTGAAACAAGTTGTACAATTGACTATCGTTGTTACAAGACTGAATGATACACGAGATACTGAGTCTCATACAGCCCAGCTCGGCAAAGCAAGGCCGATGGCGACATAGATTTCTTTACGTTCATGCTATTCTCATGCAGTTAGCATCTATTGTCTGCATCAAGGACACTAGATTTTTACGATTTCGTGATCGCCTATAAAATTGAAAGTTAACTTTGTATCTTAAAGCAGTTAAAGCTCTTTACATTTAGAGGTATGAAACACTTTGGTAGACAGGTATATATATAAATACATAAGGCTATCCACGTAGAAGATACTTCAATATAGAGGGGCTCTACATATAAGAGTAAGACGAAAGACGTTTACCGACTACCGACTACGTATGCGTTTGCTGAGAAGTAATGTTCCATCTTCTATACTATCGCTTGGGCGTAGATATAAAGATGATTGAAGACAAAACAAAATTTTCCCATGTTTTTGCTTTGCCTACTCGATAATTTGGAGGTGTTGCTTCGTTCTCTCACGCCCACCGCAAGTTTATGAGATCATTTAAACGATCTTAAATCTGCGGTTCGACGACCCATGTGATCGCAACGCGATTTACATGATCCAATTCATCGATTATGAATTGATCGATTTTGCGTACAGATCGGTGTTTCTCTACGAGATCGAATCAGAAACGAGAAAATACGTAGAAGAACTAAGGTAACGGACATAGCCCTGCGAATCAGTAAGCTCAAGTGGTAGTGGGTAGGGCACATAGTTCGTAGAACTGATGGCCGTTGGGGCAGAAAAGTCCTAGATTGGAGACACTTCGACCAAAGGCGCAGCGTAGGACGTCCACCGACAAGATGGACAGACGACCTTGTAAAGATCGCAGGATTGCACTGGATGCAGACCGCTCACAACCGGTCGTGTGGAAAGCCGTGGGGGAGGCCTATGTTCAGCAGTGGACGTCCTTCGGCTGATAATGATGAATGATGATGAATCATCATCGCGTACAGATTGTTCACAGTATCGATCAACGAATAGGAACTTAGGAATGTACAAAAATGAAAAACTGCGAAATATTCGAGAAACCTGGAGGTTAAATGCGCTATCATGAAATCGATGATTATTTAATATATTACAAACAAACTTAAGTTTTCGCTACATACAAGTACTTACTGTGCGGCGGGGAGTCCCAACGACTACAAAACACCTAAAGCAATATTCTATCTCGTCACGTAAAAGTTGCCTAACATAGGACCTTGAAAAAAAAACGCAGGAAACATAAATTTTGCTATAAATAGATTTATTGCTTACTACGATCTTTACAAAGTATCTTTTTTGTTGCAGGAAATGCGATTGGCAGCATAAACCACCATCTCCTGAGTGACGACCACAACAACGTAAGTATTTATTTGTGGGACAGCCCGGCCTATTGGCCCCCCGCCAACATGTTCGAAAGTTTTAAGGAACTGTAATACCGTCCAAATAATAATCCGAAGGTTCATCACGCGTCTACAGCACTAAATATAAACACTGAGGTGCCTGAGTTTATTATCGTGTGAATAATCTTTGTATGAAATTTATTGTTGCTCTGTAACGCGTTCTTATGATCGGATCTTCAATGCTGGTTGTTTTGTTGCCTTGGTGTGCATAGTGGACTTAACTTTAGCTCTCTATCGATTCAAAATATGTACATACTCGTATACGAGTATCTTATGTATGCAGTGTATTTAAAAAACTTTTCTTAACGTCAAAAACCTTATTGACCTACAATTAGTGTTACTTCGTTCCCATAGATATGTATATTGTTATCTACCGTTAAAGCAGGTGTATGCAACATTTGAAGTAGATTGGATCAAGGAATCACGTTATCCCATACAAAGTTTGCCACCCTTTTTCATACCCTTAGGGGTAGAATTTTGAAAAATGGTTTCTTATCGGATCCCTACGCGAGCCTAACCTAACCCTCCAAGTTTCAGGTCTATACAATCAGCCGGTTCAGGCTGTGCGTTGATCCGTCAGTCAGTCATTCAGGACATAGCTTTTTATAGGTATAGAAGATAAGGTTATATTGACGGGTGTCGGTGAAAACCCCTATTGACTGTTTTTAACAAAATCAGTTATGATAAAGATTTTGACCAACACCTTTAGTCAATAACCTTTATATGAATTGAAACACGGTGAAGGTATAAGAATCTTCTCAAAATCGAATCGCTCATGTGAGTTAAAGATCGACGTTATCACCGGTGAGTCAGTTGGTCGTGAATAAAACATGTCCTTCGGTAATGTAGTCACCAGCCAACCTCCATAACACGAGATGTTCATTGTTCTATGAATAGTTTAAGCGCAAATAAGTTCAACAGAGGAAACAATAAGGAGAGACTGTTTTCGATGAACGGTACTTACTTGTATCCTTCTTGTAACTTGTCCTTCGTTGAGAGTCTAGTATTTTTTTTATGTGCATCCCAAGTTGTATATGAATGAATTTTACTTTAGGCCTATTACAGGCATTTGTGTTGACGCATTTTCTAACTAGAGTTGTATGTTTATTTATTTATCTATATACGTGGCACGTGCTAAGATTTTAGATATTCATTATAGTTCGTTTTACTACGCCAAAATAACTCGTGAGAGTTTTAGGCTGTATAAAAAGTGACTGCAATCGTATTTTATTTTGTTTTATGTGTATTACAAAATCCACAGCTCTTAAAGATGATAAAATAAAAAAACTGTGTTACCCAATAAGTCTAAACAAAAAGTTCTGTTCATTGTCTGCAGTGTATTGAACACAGCGTCAACATTCGACCTTCAGTCTTCAAAGAACCCCGATCAAGCTTCAAATAATCTGAGTTTCAGCTGCGATTCATTACTTATTGTGCCAAACCACACGGCTAAAAGAGGGTAGGGTTTTAACCTCGGACACAAACAAAAGACCGCTTTCAAAGGAATATTTACAGGCTTCTTGGGGCTGTTAACTTTTCAAATTAACTTAATATTCTAACAGTAAATAAATGAGTTGCCAACGCGTGTATAATAGGTATTCCCATATTTGAAAAGTCTGCATATAAATTGACCTATAAATAAACAATCACGAGGAGAAAATCCGTAAGAAAGCGGTTGAAATTTTGAGAAGTCGAGCGATTTGACTAAATTATAGATAAGCGGAGAAGGAGCCGCTCTGTCATAATCAGAACATTAATATTCAGGCTGTGCGTGCGCCAGTACCGACGATAGCGATATGAAGATGGACCAAGACACAAAAACACAAGCAGATGTGTTAAAGGACACAGATTTAAGGACGAGATTTACTACAAGACCGACCGCCCGATGTTTAAAACCATTCTATTTCTTTGTTTTTTCTAAACTCTGATTTATTGGCCTTTGTTACAAGTCGTAGTTTTAACTCGCAAGCTATACTTTGTTGTCTATGTACATTCAGAAACTAAGAAAGCTATTATTTAAGAAACTACTTATTTTTTTAAGGAGCATTGAAATAATATTTTGATTAAACTCTTTCCAATTACTTTAATAAAGTAGTTCAATAATAAGTATTATTTTAAAACCCCGTATAAGAACATCTTCAAAGTAAAAAGGTCGGATGTCAACTTGGTACCCTTACTATAGATAGAGCACAGAGGCCTTTTTACGATAGTTTTATCTACCTTCATAATATTCTTGTAACTTTGACGTTCGGCGAGTTTTTCTCAGCTCTACCAGACAGACAGCAAACGCCTACATAAAATCCACCTACGGCCTGTTATTGACAAGACCCGTCGTCGTCGCTGTTTATTTTAAGCCAAACATTATCGAAACATAACAATTCACCTATCTCCACTACTTGTGTGTGGGTGATAGGTAGTGTTATTTACTATTAATTTTGTTTGTTTTCTTTAAAACCTCATCAAGTAAACCCTTGTGTCAATCGTTATTATTTTTTACCATGTGAAACGTGATGGGCACTTCATTACTTATGGCAGATTTTACAATGGTCACATAAAACTTTCTGATTAGGCTGATAAATTATAAAGCGACAGAATTAAAAAAAATACACGTATGATCGCTGATCGTATTTTGTTCGACGAATATTTCTCTGACTATTGAAAAATCAGCCCTTAATTAAAATTATTATTAACGATTTCTACGATTTGTTTTGCCAGTTTTGCCTGCCTACTTCGTTAACTATTCAATGAATGTAAATAAAATGTGTCACGAACTGAGTAATGAGCTCTAAAATACGAACAGTTTACCTATAAAGAATTCATTGTTCGTCCGTAGTATTACGTAAATACGAGGCGTTTTATCTTGGGTCTAAAAAGTAGAGCAGTAGGTAAGTCATTCATTTTCAAGAGAAACGTATAATTCCCCAACTTTAAAAGTAGGCTCGGTACTGCGTCTATAAAAACCACCCCTCTTTGACTATTCTTTCTATAAATGAACTTGACCCAGTCGAGTGGCCGAAAACGTGACGACTGCTGGTTTCGGATTGGATTGGAGACCTTCAAAAAACTTTTTGTTTTATTTTGAGGTTTTATTTAACAATAGATTTATTATTTAAATTTGAGTTAAGCAATTTTAATTAAAAATTAATTAATTAATTTTATTTAAGCCATCTTTTATTATGTTTAAATTTTTCATATTCGCTGTTTCAACGCATGTAGTTTTTAACGTTGATGTGAAAATTCTCTTTTAAAAAAAATAGTTTCGAGTCAAATTCAGTTGAATATCGGAAGCCCTCGGTTAGTCGCTCCACAGTTTTTTAACAGCGTTACGTAGACAACTTAAGTCAATTAGCAACGCGGTATCTTGTGGACATTTCTACAGAAGGGTGCTTTTTTTCTCAATTCGGTGGTTGATTTGTAATTTGGTTTTTTAAGTAATTAATATAACAAAAAATTAAGTTTACCCCACCCTGAATCTAAAAATAACGATTTGCCTTAATTTTGTTGAGTGGTTTTTGAGAAAAGTTAAGCACCGAATTGAGGAAGCACCGAATTGAGAAAATGAATTGAGAATTGATGTAACCTTATAAAAAATGTAACCTTATAATGTATTAGAATGATCAAAATAATAAATACCTAAAGCGTTTTAATAAATGACTGCTGGTCTATCGATAAAGGTTTATTTTAGCTTTTTGTGCCTTTCTTTATTAATTCTATGAAATATAAACAAAAAAACTAATCAACATGTTTATCTTTGGTAACAAACACTGGTTGAAGACTTTGTCTTCAGTCACTAAGGTAATTGAGACGAGAAGATTCTCTTGCACAATTTCCCAGCTGAGTTGAAGTCGTCGATTGACCTCTTTCTCAAAGTTGGACCTACTTGGATTACTTTTCCCAGGTAGACTCATACTCGTCAACAACTTTAAGAATTTAAGAATTTAGTTCCCATCAGATACTGGAGTAGGTACAACATGGGAGCTCAACATGATGTTCGTCCTTTTCATCCATTTCTTCAAGCATTGTGCCAAGGTTGTCCAGCGTCTTTGCCACAACGACTATATCATTGGCAAACCGGAGGTGTGTGATAACATATGGATCCAAAACATGGTCTCTTACTATGGGCCTTATAACAAAGCTTAAAATCACATAACGAGCGATGGAGAAGGCTATGCTCAGTATTTCTCTACGAGTTCTAATCAGAAATGAGGAGATACATAGAAAAACTAAGGTAACGGTCATAGCCCTAAAAACTTGTAAGGCTTCAGTGTCAATGGGCATGGCACATAGCGCGACGAACTGATGGCCGTTGGGGCAGAAAATTTCTAGATTGGAGACCCTTCGGCCAAAGATGCAGCGTAGGACGTCCACAGACAAGATGGACAGACGACCTTGTAAAGATCGCAGGATTAAACTTGATGCAGACTGCTTGTTATCGTTCGCTGTGGAAAGCCGTGGGGTTGGCCTATGTTCAATAGTGGACGTCTTTTTGATAATGATGATGATGATGTTTATTTTTCGATAAAACTAAGGATTCGTCTTTGTTGAAGTGTATTTGTATTGCTCTATTTATTGTCATTATTACATAAAATCGCCAATTTATCTATTTTACCTATCTGAAGTTTTTGAAAGTGGAAGGAATGAGGGGATGAGGAATGTCATGTCATACCAAGATGTCAAGAAAAAGGCCAACAAATGAAAATTATGGCAATTTCTCCACCGACAAGAGCGAAGGTCTTAGGTTTAAGAAGAAGAAGTTTTGTGTGTACACTTTATCAATCTGTTTATTAGATTGTGAGAGAGAGAGTTTTACTAAAATTGGCCTAAATCTTAGAATAAATAAGACAGTGCCATATACAATCTCCAGCATAATCGTTTTATGAAATAAATTACTAGTGCCTATTAGCAAAATTCATAATATCATAGTGAAATCTCCATTCGGTGCCCATTTTCCCGCGGAATTGAGATCCACGGAATTGAGAAAATAACACAATACATAAAATTACTCAAAAATATTATGAGTTACAGAAATTTTTACTAAATGTAACGGCAAAATGCAGTCAAAAACTCAATAATTTTAGCACAAATCTTAAAAAATACTTCAGAAATATAATTGAGGTGGCACACCAATTTGAGAAAAGACCCTATACCAAAAACACCGAATGATTTCGAACCTCTGAAAAATGCTCCTCAATGCAACAAGTCCTCCGTCTATAGTGCTCGGCCGCTCGGGCGCAACGGTTAGATGGCGGGAATCCATAGTGAGCGTTTCTTTTAAGCGTAGATAGTGCTATAGGTAAATAAAAGTAAATTTCACCGAATTGAGCCACATGCCTCGGACAATATTTTAATGTGTCACTGTATTAAAACTAAAGGATTCAGAATTAATATTAACGCTGTTATGGCTTCATCATTTATTCCTTGTTACAGGAATGTAGAATTAATAATAAGTAAGTGATTATTTTAAAAGTTATGAAACAAAAACGAGTAAATCCTGGGAATCGGACACTCCATTTTAGGCCAAATTCTGCCCGTTTTTGAACTTTCAGATTTTTTTTTGGCCATATGTACAACCTGGCGGTCTTCTTGGTATGCTCTCCATCAGGCCAAGAGTTGTATAAATACGTGTGATTTTTTTCAGACACGTTATTAAATTTTAAAGGTAATTTTTTTGCTCCAGTAGGTCAATCAGCCGGGTCCGTAGAAATGCCCTTGTAGATACTATGGAACTACTGCATCTTACATGCCTCGTGTATCAATCTGTACGATGAGCCGTTCATCATGCACCTGATCGCTCTCCGCTCTCCGCTCATGTCATTACCTCCTCACCGTATTACTAGAGTAAAGGAATCAAAGAACAGAGAGTGCTCTTGTATTTTTCACACACACTTGAACACTACAAATGTCCCGCGGATGGACGCGGTGATGTATCAAGTATCAATATGCCAGTAACAAAAAACATCTTTCTCGAGCATAACCAAACGTCTCAACATCAAATTTGATTCGCGGTGCAGCAATACAATGAAGTTACGGTTCGCGCGGGTGACGCGACAGGGCACGGGGGGCGGGGGGCGCAGGTCAATGACGTCCCCCGTCTGGGGCCCCGCCCCGCGCCCCGGCTGCCTGAACCAGTTCCCGGCAAGCCTGTAGCTCACCATCTCTATGTTGTAGTAGGGCTACCAAATAGAGGGCTTTCCCTCATTGATTGAGGGAAAGCATTCGCATACTGCCAGTACAGATGAAACCGCCGAAACAAACTCTACTTCTCTATGTTATTTGCAGGGCTACCAAATAAGTAAGGGCTTTCCCAGTGCCAAGCCAATCAGTAGTGTTCCGCAGTAATCATATAACCCAACAAACTTTTAAATAAGTAGGTAACCAATTTGACACTGATCTGTATTACATGAAATGAAATGAAATGAACATAAATTGGGATACAATGTTAGCAGGTTACTTTTGCAGGTTACTGTTTGCATTTACTTTGGCATCATAAGTTTAAGTTCCAAAAACTCTTGATTCCGATCCGCAAGTTCCACAAACTCCCTTCTTTGAAAGTTTGCAAAGTTGTTCGAGTTGGCATCCCTGTAACGCTATCTAGTTTCATCTGGGATACTGTACTTACCTGTCGAACATTCTTGTTAGGCTGCATTCTGCGTCGAAATAAGGGGAAACGGTCTTAGGTATACGCTTTGACTAAGGTTTCGACTGAGGAAAACAGATTCAGACATTTATGCTAATGTTATTTTACTGTTTTTCATTTTGGCACAACAATTGGTACAACGTCGTTCTAAATGTAAAGTAGGTTTGTTTAAAAGTGCATTGAACTTTTTTAATTTCGTAATTAAAATACAGTTATTTCCACTTCTACTGTCTCGCAAAATAGCTCTTTTCTTTGTTTTTGTATTTGTACGGAATATTTAAAAAAAAATCGTTATTATATTTTCACTGCCTACAATTTGATCGTATTTGCTAATGCGAGTGTGTAATCGCAGTCATGAACCAACGCACACTTTCTGATTGAGGCAGTAGTTGATTTACGATCATACCACAGTTGGTAGGTACCACCTCCTGACGAACTTGAATTATTTTGTAATTAGGCCTAACAGCGACCCAAAAAGCTAATTAGATAGAAATAGTATGATAATTCCCAGAGAAGACCAAAAGCTCGTGTGGTTAACGCTTCTGCGCTCGCATTAGTCTAGCGAGAGTGGTGAAACAAACTTTTTCGCAACCGCGTCATTATTAAATGTCCAGTTTAGTCACTACTTTATAATTGGTAATGAACATTAAAGTGTATATCGCCTTACCAACAGTAAACCTTTATCGTTTCACTTGTCATATCGACTTGAGAAAAACAAGCCCTTGACATCTCCTTGTCCTAAGCCTTTGTCTAAGTTGCCTTCCCAAGTAGTGATGTAACGAATATTCGCATTCGCATTCGCATTCGCCAATATTCGCATATTTTTCGATATTCGCATTCGCATTCGTATTCGCAAAAACGAATGCGAATATTTAGCGAATGTATTTAACAAACAAAAAGGAAATTATTATATGGTTGCATATGAAATGATAACACTTCTGATAAGATTTATATATTTTTCATCTCTCCTGTTCGGAAAATAGCACTTTCCTGTGTAGATAGCCGGGTGGAAAATAGCTTATCCGTCCCTAGGGTGGAAAGTAATTTAGTTTTAATTGGCATGGTATAGATAGAGTCAAGGCATGCAGTCAAAGCTTGGATCAAAGATAATTGAGTCACATCATATTATAAAAATAATAAACATTTTTGCTTAGCTATACATTGAAAAACATGTTTATTATGATCGTTGATATAAAAAGTATTCAATTGATTCAATCTTTAATTAAAATATACATTTACTAATCTGTGATTAAAATATTCGGCTTCCCGCCATAATACCAAGATGTCAATTTTTTTTTTACATTGTCAGTGTCATTTTTCTTTTTGAACTCCATGCCTACTTTCTTTAAATTTTGACAATTATTATCTGTGGGAAAAATTCGATCTATATTTTTTACAAGGATTTTGATTCTTTCGTATGGTCTGCTTTTTCGTACTGTTTTCATGTATTCGTGTCGTTATTCTTTTTAATCATGTTAGATGTTTGGAGAACTGTAAATTAACTGTCTTTTTGTGCAAAAACTTGAGTTTTCCTTTCCCGCTGTACTACATAATACCTGACCATGACATCTACAACCACTATTGTAAATTTAATGTTTTTCCTCACAGTCGAAACGAAAAATAGTATGTTTAACTCGGGTGAAAGCACCATTTCACTCTCGAATTATTGGCGCTCTCACTTCGTTCGAGCGCCAGAAAAGTCTCGAGTGAAATGGGTCGCTTTCTCCCCTTGTATAACAATCTACTATTTATTTAACCATACTTGAATTTAAAAAAAATATTATGGAACAGTCTTGGTAAGCAACTAAATTAGAAACACTTTTTCTTTTGTTCTTGTTTGTTTTGTTCTTGAAATTTAACATTCGCATTCGCATTCGCATTCGCGAATATTGAAGATGAATATTCGCATTCGCATTCGCATTCGCGAATGTGAAAAATCCAACATTCGTTACATCACTATTCCCAAGTAAGACTTCAGATGGAGTCTCCTCAATAACTAATATCATCATCCAGAAACATGCAGTCCGATCAATAAGATCATGGACACGCAAATATGTAAATATGCAAAAATATGTAAAAATGCGTCAAACAACACACCAATTGTCTTAGTTTCGAACTAAGGAATTTTCTTCCTTGTGCTACGAATACCAGACAACGATTATGACGGGGGCGTCTCCCATAAATACTTAAATACATATAAACATCTTTGACTTAGGTACAAATGTTCGTGCTCATCACACAAACATTTGCTCCTTGCGGGATTCGAACCCGCGACGCCGCCATAGTAGTCAGGAGCGCTAACCACTACACCAAACGCGTCGTCAAATTAATGTGTGTAAGAAATGTGTGCCGATAGAGCACGTGTCCAACCAACCAAGTCAAGTATCATGACAAGAATTATATTTTACTAGCGGGCCCAGCGAACTTCGTTTCGTCCCCAGCCCGGTCCCGGCCCGGCCCCGTTTTATGGTAATTATTATCCTCCTTGACTCGTAGAGCAGTCGTTTTAGTTAGAAAATTGGTAAAAAAAGAAAAGGACTGATTTTAGGGGTTTTCCGGCAATTATTCGGATTTATCTCACCGTAAAAATCATCCTTGAACTTCAACGAACATTTAAAAAAAAGAATTGGCCAAATTGGTCCAGGCGTAGTTGAGTTATGACCAACACCTTTTTGCGATTCATTTTTATATTATAGATTTTTCAAAAATTTATTGGTGAAAAGCATTGTTTTTTCTCAGCCTAAATAAGCTCATAAGTGGAACATGTATACTTACTTTTATTAATTTTGTGTAAGTAGCTACAACGTGTGCTCAATCGCGAAGGGTAGATTGTAGGGGAGCTTTTGACCTGCGCAGGAACGGTATGGGCTTTGAATAAGTAATTTCGTTGCAAACTTTATCAACTAGGCCGCCTTCGAACGGGCAACTTCGAGTAAACGGGCTTTGGGTGGGTCATCAGATCTGCAAAGTTTATTTTTCCCCTTTATTATTTTTGTTGCACATAGTTAATCCTGTTTAAAGGTCAATAACTCCTATCAAAATGAAACCGAAAGCTGTACGGAATGGGAATGTCTGTGATGTTGCATCGCTATTTGCTGTAAAAAAATCTAACCTTACTGGGAATATAGAACTATGTAATTGGTTAAATTCATTCATTATCATTTTGGTTAAATTGTTTTGTTTGTAGTATTTCATTTAAATCAAGATCTAATGGAAGTCTGACAAAGTAAACCAGTACTATTTAAGTCCGCAAGAAAAATTCTTTCTAATGAGTTTTTTTGAGCGGTATTTATTAGCTAGTACTTGTAGTTAAATATAGATTTGACCTTAATTAAACTAGAGGTCAGCCCCATGGTACCAGGAAGGAAACAAGTTATCACCAAAATGGTGAGCTAGCTTGGAAGGAAATATCGCGTCTTCTATACTTATCTACAAGGTTGCCATCGGCGTAGAAACAGAAGATAAATATAATAGTTACAAACTATATTTTACGTAATTAGGTACTTCTAACTGATATTAATTATTAGTAAGGGCTAAATAAATTTTATTTCAACTAATTTATTTTAAATGTATGGTTAAACTTGTAACTAGAGTTGAATGTTGTTTACCTTGGGTTTTCCTCTGATTACGTTTTTCCACAATTAGATTGGATTTGATAGCCTTTATTTGTGGGTCACATGCTTAACTAGGTTTACCCACACACGTCATTTTGTACATAGCTTTAACCACATATATTTTTACGAATTTATCGATCAATTTTTGTTTTTTTTTGTTTTGTGACCTTATAAGTAAGATGACCTTGAACCATCGTTTCGTATTAAGTAGTATGTGGGTCAATTTCAACAAAGTCGATTTTTTTATCACTTCGGTGAACTTTTTTATTTTTAACTTTTTTCGAATTTAAACTATGGTTTATGATACTTCTTGATGTTGTTTAGATCAATACGTAACGCCATCAAAATATCTTGATAAACTAAAAAGATACATTACTTCAAAGTTTTGATGCCACCGAAATGAAAAAACGATTCATCGAAATGAAATAACTCGCCCACCGAAATGACAACACTTATCCACCCACCGAAAACCTTTAACAAAATTACTTCTATACACTAAAACACGTGGTTCGTCGTGACTGCATCCGTGCGTTTTGATTTCACTTCATTCCCGTAGGTCGTAGCGTGATGTTTTACAGTATCCTGTATGTTGAAGTTAACCTTCTTTCAGGACTCATATATTATTATAACGGAAAAACAGCAATTCTCCCCGCGAAATTTAAGCGCCGTGCGCTGCACACAATACGGGTAATAAGCTAGACTACTGTGACTACAATATTTAACTTTTTTATTTACTATTTATTATTAAATGTAACCTGATTTACAAATAAAATAGGCTCTCGGATATATAAACTCGCATCGCAAAATAAACAAGTAAAAAAAGTATTTGTATTAACAGTAGTCGAAAACCCATCACTAGATGACAATTTGGTAGATTTTCTAATGTACACAACTTAAAAAGGACATAGCTTACATTTTTTTACATATTTTCTAATGACTGTCATTGTCTAGCCTATCACCTATTTTAGGCTGGACCTCTATTTAAAGGACACCAAGTATAGCCAATAACCTTTTCCGATAAATGAGCTATCTAACCCTTTTTTTAAATCGGAGCAGTAGTTCCTGAGATTAGCGCGTTTAAAAAGTTTTCGAACTAAGCGCTTCTCGTCAACTTTCATAATGCGCACAGCAAAAGAGTAGAACTCTCTACCAGCATATGTGTTTCCATCGGTCTACAACCCTGTTATTTTCAGAAAAATAGTGAACAGGCTTCTTCTGGGTGAGCTCGCTTCATCGTCGTCCCTGTCTGTGCCTCGTCTGGTATAGTCTAGAGACAAAAGTAAACCCATATCATATTAAAAAACTTTTTAGCTTAACAACACTACTAGCGGTCCTCTTCGACATTTTCTGTGCGTTTTGCCTTTACTCCGTTCCTGTAGGTTCCAGCGTGATGTTGGCATGCCTTAAAGCAGTTGCAAAACCTGAATCTGGTGCTTGGCTGCATGCTTTGCCGTCTCCACAGTTGGGTACGCTTCTCGACAACTATTCCTTAAGAATTGCAGTAGCTTTAAGACTGAGCAGCAAAGTTTTTGAACCTCATCGCTGTATTTGTGGTGTGATGGTAGATGAAAACGGCTACCATGGACTGAGTTGCCAAAAATGTGCGGGGCGGTTCCCGAAGCATCATTCTATTATAGTTTATTTTTGTTTTTATAGTGTTTTGTCACCATACAAACTTAATTGCCTGGATTGCGTAAGATACGGGGTTCAATTCCTCGTCTGTCACAGGTTCACAGTTGCTTTTTACAAGTGCAATTTATACCATTCTATTAATGAATTTGTGCGTCGGGGCACGGTTTCCGTAAATATTCCTTGCGTCCTAGAGCCACCAGGCTTGTCCCGCATGGATGGTAAGAGACCAGATGACCTAACGTTGGTCCCATGGCGAAGAGGGCGTAGCCTCTTATGGGACGCAACATGCGTTAGATACATTTACTGAACCTGTTGAAGTTACAGTATGCCTATTGTTGAGGGATAAGGGTAATGATCCCCACTCTGGCTGGTTCAACAGGTTTCCATTGCTATTCAACGAGGCAATGCTGCTAGCATAATGGGAACCTTTGGATCGGTCAGAGCGTAGAGTGGGAATCAATAGTAGTTATATGAAAATTTAAAGCGTCTTTTTTTTCTGTGACATCCTACTACTATTATAAAGGCGAAAGTTTGTATGGATGTATGGATGTTTGTTACTCTTTCACGTAAAAACTACTGAATGGATTTGAATGAAACTTTACCACAATATAGCTTATACATCAGAATAACATATAGGCTACAATTTAGGGCTCTGCAGTGCTTAGTTACCGTATTTCTTACTTATTACTAGACTAGACGGGACGAACCTGAAGTCCACGCGAACGAAGTCGCGGGCAAAAGCTAGTTTTGTAATAAAAGGACGACGCTTTTCGCTGAATGAATAATTTGTATCTTAATTATAGTTCATTATGTATGTCATTGTAATTTTCATTTAACACCTTAACGCGTTAATGAAGAAAGGGGCAGTAAGTTTTGTTTTTATATGATATAACAAAAAATACAGTTTTCGCAATTATTCCTGTATCTGTACTATAAATGACATTGTTTTGTACCAAATTTCAAGATTCTAAGTTCACGGGAAGTACCCGTAGGTAGGTTTTGATTCCTTTTCGAGTGTTGAAAATTTGCGGAAATTTGCTGATATTTACGGCAATAACGGCTGTATCTTTTGATATCGTTGGCTTAGAAGTTTGATTTTTTTACAGCTTTAAGGGACCGCAGAGCTTTTGATTAAATTTTAGCTTGATACCTCCACGTGTTCCTGAGAAAAAGGGTAGGGACAGACAAACGGACGAACAACGAAGTGATCCTATAAGGGTTCCGTTTTTTACCTTGCAAGGTACGGAATCCTAAAAAGGAAGGCAAAACAAAAACATTCTTTCAAATTGAACCAGTAGTTCCTGAGATTACCGCGTTCAAATAAAAAACAAACAAACAAACTCTTCAGCTGTATAATATAGTATAGATTTCACCGGAATGATATAATGAAGCCATCGAAATGAGAAAAACAATCACCGATATGAACAATTTACGCACCGGAATTAATAAAATTCACCGAAATGATATTTTTTATCATTTCGGTGAATTTTGTTTCATTTCGGTGGTCAATCCAGGCCACCGAATCAACCGAAATGAAAACACCGATATTAAAATCAACGACATAATTTAACATAACAATAAAAGTTTTAAATTCACAACGTTTTTAATACCACACTAATAAACGTAGTTTGGGAAGGATACCCATAAATATTTCATACATTTTATGGAGAATTGGATGACAATATATTCCAACCTGCGGAAATGAAAAATAAAATGTCCCATGTCACCGAAACCAACTACTTACTTTTTTGGCGGGAACACGGAGCAAGCGGCGCACGTCTATTTACTTTAAGCATTGAGGCGGCACTGGTATGTAGCGTTTTAGCGCGGGGGCAAGGAGCTAGAGTTGTCCCACGCAAAAATATTCTCGACAAACTAAAATTCACCGATATGAAAAGTCTTATTTGACCACATGCATTTTTACTTATAAGTCATTTAATTAAATAGATTAAATTATAAAATTATTATGTGATAGTACTATAACTATTCACGATTCAAATGAAATAAGCAATAATACTAAATAACCAAAAGTTTTTACTATATAAGGGAAATTAAACAGAAAAATGGATTTGACCGCGCAACCGAAATGAAAAATATGGTGCTTTATCATTTTTTATTCCGTATTTAACGTAGTCCTAATCAAAAAATATTTATGGTCTCGTATACAGGATAACGCCTTCTATAAATAAAAAAATAAATAAGCCTCATTGTATCACTCTGCACTGCCGATTTCACTCATGCCGCGTAAAATTTGCTGTTCGGAAATTCACCCATGTATGAGCAGTCCATGCAGCTGCAGATTTGCAATGTCGAAACGGGCGTTCTTCACTTAATAATTACAAATTCTCGGCGACTGCTATTAGTCAAAATCTTGTCCTTGTCTAAAGGTAAACAACTTATTCTATGATTTGTCTCACCGTGTGACATCATTCCTCCCTCACCTCATACATAAACGCGTTTGTTGATATGTTATCTACATAATCCATCTCAATGCGTATATTTAATATATTCGCTGTGTATTATTAATATTTTCTATTTTTAGAGTAAATTAAAGTTTCAATCACAGCGCGGTCTCTCTCAAAAAATTACAAGTGCGGGCTGCAAGCGACCGTTCCGAATAAAGATAATTGTATTATAATTCTCCTCTGGCCACAGAGCAGGGGCTCGAGTAGCTCTACCCATCTCATTTGGTGCTTCGTAAAAATAATTTTCCCAAAACGAGAAAGCAGCCTTCCAAATACCGAGTTCCATTAATTTAACGTGTATGTCATTATAATTACGGTGAGGTTGTCGTGCTCTCGTTCCTTGCCACACGACACACGGATGTGATCGGGGGTCAACGGTTCTCCTTGGCGGGTGTTCACTTGCCGACCTCATTCGTCCGTACTCCGTACGATACGCTAAAACGACTAAATAATACGTGTTCGAAGTTCGAACAGGCGAACAATACTCACACCTTTTAATAGCCTTTGATTCAGGCCAGATATATGCTGATTAAAATTTTGAAGTTAAAATGGAAAGTTCGTCTCAGTTGTTCCACTTCTATGCGTGATGAAGATTATTGTATCTCATTATCTCTAATTAGCTACTTTAATGAAGTCATTTACTTACATACCTTTCAAATTCATAATTATACAAGTGGCGTAACTTAGCTTCTTGTTTCTTCAATAACTTTCTTGTACTGTTGTCTGTTTCATTCTTAAAACATTTAGAATAATTTTAAATAGGACAGGCGTTTTCTTTGGCGTTGACTTGCGGTTGGTTGAGTTTTCTAAGTTTTCAAAATACGAGTAAGATAGTTATCTGCGTCGCAGAATATCACTTAGCGTTTAAATTACCCGGTGATACAGTTGTAACAGCCACGAGTGAGGCATCAGGCCTGTGATTACATCTTGTCGCGGCCCAAGGAGTTCCGTTCAGATGTTTAAACAGGAAAATTGATTGTTTCGTCACGGTACGGACTTTTAAACTTATTGCAGGCAAAAAACGATTTATTTGGGCTCAGAACGATGCTTGCCTAATATCAATGTGCTTGCTAGCAGAAGTTCTAGCACTGAATTGCGTTTCTAAGCAAAAAGTAGAGCAGGGTAAAAAGAATCACTTCAAAAATACCAAACCAAAAATCGAAGAACTATCGAAAGTGACTCTATGTGTTAATCGATGTAATAACATCGTCGATGTAGACGTAATAATAAATCTTTCAGTTGTCTTTCTTGCGAAACAATATCTAAATGCCAGGTCCTCTCGTCCGGACCAAGGAATCCGAATAACACTAAACAAACAGCGACCACGTGCGCCCGAGCGTTGACACACTTGTTTGGTAAACTCCACCGTGTTTACAGCCACCTGAAAGACTGCGCGGATTGAAGTATTACTTTGTTATTTGCTTCATTAATACACACTATTGTTTCACCATCACCACCAAAGAAGGTTCAGTGGTACAGTTTAAAACTGCAGAAAGACTTTCCAGAGACTTCACTTCTTGAACAGTTCTCTCATGGTGACGAAGTGATTTCTGACACACAACATCGATCAACATTTGAACTTGATTTAAAGAAAGGGTTATCCAAAATTTATAAATCGAATGTTTCATCGTGTGTATGTGTATAACACTGCTTCTACATATCCCTGGAGGCTGATATTGTTACAGACTTCCATGACACTTTCGATAGTAATTCGCCTTCATGGTTTATTGACATTTTCAGAATTGGTTTAAATCAATTTCCCGGATAGTCTGGTCTTAAAAAACTTGATTTTAGTAAGCCGCGCTGTGTTGACCACCTTGGATTTACCGATTTCGTGTGTTAATAAAGGTCACCCATCAATGTGTGAGTGTAAACGACTGTGCGAAAACATGGATTGTATTCAGATTAGCGTCAGTATAACGACCTGAAGATAAAATAGTATCGGGCAAGAGCTAATGTACGATAACGTACGTACTTAAGTACGCTCGCTATTGCCTAGTTCATTATTTATGAATATTTATTGTATAAATAAATATCGGAGTTATATTGAATTCCGATGGACAGAATGTTGAATGTTTTATTTAAGTAGACGAGAATAGCGTGGTCGCTCCGAGGCGAGGCAACCTTGCGCGCGCCAGGTCAGATTTTTCGAAGGTCGATGACTCGCGCCCGTAATCGACGCAACTTATTATTATTTGTGCGCCTGCGCACCCTGCTCGCACGAACGAAGTTTCGTACGAATTAGTGCTGTCTCGTCAGGGTAGAGTCTCGGTTTGCACGATTTCATTTTGACAGATTAGTGGTCGTTGAGAGATTTATTAAGTGACATGCTGTGACACGACAATATATGCGATGACTTCATTTGTTTTGTACCGTAGTTGTCAAATGTTGGTGCCTACCTCATACATACGCGTGTATATGTGTCTCTTATTTTCCTGTTGTATAGCCAAAACATATTATCGTAAAAGAGAAACACATTCAACTTTATTCAAAACGAGATAATAGTGGGAAATTCGTTGGTAGCAATTTGAAATACCTACATAGTTAGTAGTATCTATCTGTAGGGCTGCACGAATTTTTCTCCTAAACATTTCAACCCCGCCCCAGCATATTAAAAACAGATGTAGGCAGCAAGTGTCAAATAATTCACTTCACATTGAATGCTTTGTCGAGGCAGGTCGAATGGCGTCGTGTCATCGAGGCGGACGTCGCGAGGGTTGCACAACATCTGGCCCACACGATCACAAAAAAATAAGATGAATAGGCCCCAAACGAACCGGACTCGATTCAACTCCACAATTGGACTAAAGGGATGTTGGTTTATTCGTATCTAACGTTTTAGAAGCACTTACTAACTAGTACATTCCATCTGACTTATAAAAACTTAGCAATCGTCAACCTTGTTGAATTATAGAAGAATAGTAATTAGCTCATTTACGTGACTCCAATCAATGACATCATCGGCGTTTTAATTTATCTATTCCAAAGAAAGTAAATTACGGGCATGTAGGTCAATAGACATGCAAAAGTAAACAAACATCGAGTAAAATGAAACTACTACGCGGACATTTAGGTCAAATGTATTCTTTTATTACAAGTGTTTAACATTACTCCTTACATAACGTACTTACTATTAGTAATCTGAATCGGCCACCTCATGCTTTGTTTTTGTTCAACTGTGTTAAATAGTAATTGTGTTTGATTATTAGCTTTACGATTGCTATCAAACAATATTTTAGTTATTTAGTTCTGAAGAATTACATTAATGCTACGATTTAATGCTACCCGGAAACGGACGTTAAAAACTTCGTGACGTGACTAACATTTAATAATGAATTGTTATGACTATGCCAAATGTAAATTATGCAAGTTTTATGTATTTCCAGGTCATTTCAGTATCAGGGGAATTCCTGTTGTTTGACTATTACAAATCCTAACTACTCGCGATTAATTTGGTTCAGTAATACATATTTATTGATAGTATAAGTAAACCTTGTAAGACTAATTGAACAAAAGCCAAGAATTTGTTATTTGTCCTACCTTTTGAAAGTGTACCTTGCTTGCGCAAGTCACCTCCTCAAAGAAAGGGCAAAATCACGTCAAGATTTTTAATTTCTATAGATTTTTTGTACCAGGGAATAGTTACTTCCAAAGTGTTTAAAAAGGGAACGTATATTTTTCTACCTGCTACTGATGGGTATAATGGTACGCTATGAAAAAGTTTTTTGTGAGAGTTCAATATCAGAGAACCTGAAATGTTTTGTTGCTTGTAATATTCATATTGAAAGGTCATGCCTATTCATGCTTCATATTTTTAGGTCAAAAACTTCAATGCTCACTCATTGCATTGAACACTTAGTTTGCTAATCATCAAGGTAAGTCGTTGTGCGGCTTCGAACAAATTGGAGAATTGTGTGCGATGCAAAAAAAGTAAATTCGCTGACCCAGTGACCCAATTGCCGCTCTACGGGCGAAGGTCAGGCCACTGCCGAGCGCCGCCAGCGATGCAACACGCCTCGTATAAGCGGTCGAATGCCGTTCTATCAAGCTCATGAAACATAATACGTGTATGTAAACCTCTATGCCACTATTATCAAGCTTTAAAGCTATTGAATTTTCAAACGTATATGCATTTCGCAGAAAGTAGACCAGCTGTTAAACTGCTGTTAACTGTTACCAGCGACATCTAGATTAAATTCAAATTCATTTTTTAATTTCAATTTAGGTTATGAAATTACACTTATGAACGTCAAATTTACAGTAAAAAAAAAAAAAAAAATAAATGAAAGAAAGAAAGAAAGAAAAAGTATTTAATGGCATAACATCACAAACACACACATACACAATATAACACATAAATAACAGGCAAAGACAAAATTATAGATAACACAAAAAAGTTAAAACGAGAGGAAACAAAACAAAAAAAAAATAACTGCGAAATCCCAGCCAACCAGTGCCGCAGTGTGTGTGTGCGTGCGTGTGTGTGTGTGAGTGTGTGTGTGTGTGTGTGTGTGTGTGTGTGTGTGCGTGTGTGTGTTTGTGACACCTATAGCCAAGAGGACCTCACTCAGCATAAGCCAGGTCCTCTGAGGGACCTGACGCTGGTTTTCAGTGGGCCCCTGCTGAGTGAGGCACACAGAAGTTGGCGCCAACAGTGCGTTTATAAACTACTTAAATTAATATAAGTTTCAGTATTCAAATGTGTCCTGAAAGGGCCGAAACATGACTCCTTATTTTTTGGGCTCCAGAACAAACTCAGTCACCATTAGCTACCGTAAAATCAAAATCATCAAAGGTGAGTACATCAGTCGGTGCAGGCTGGACCGACCACACATGCGTGTCGCTTAGATAGTTTTGAACCTTATAATAGTATTTAGACATACGCGTGTTTTTAACGTGTTTCTTAATTTAAATTAATAAGTCAGACCATCCCCGGCCAATTACCTACATCATTATCTACAAGTGCGGTCTTAGAGTGTCCAAATTGCTGGAAAAAGTTTATTGTTGACCCCTACAATCCCCTAGCTACATTGAGAGTTGAGACGTAATTGATGTCAGGATTCGATATACCCGTAATAATATTATGATAGATTTCATCCATTGCCGAAATATACCACGAGTAGGCAGTGAATACCGTACCGATAGGTCCTTTTTGATGTCGTTACTCCTTGTTTATTATCTGACTTCCACTTTGCACTGGAAGCCGATATCAAGGTAATTGCTTTTGATTTAAGCAACATACTACCCAGACTTGCTGGTAATAACATAGCGTCGCAGATGTCTGTTACTTGTTTGTCCTATGTTCAAACCCCCATGCATGGATAAGGAGATATTATATATTGTTTTAAACTCAAAAATAATAAGCTGAAGCTCATAAATAATGAGGTACATGGTAGCAATCCCGTATCTAACTATTCTAATAGGAGATATTATGTTAGCCAATCATGCATGAATACTATTAGTAAAGAAAGAACGTGTAATATAATTAAACAGTGTGTTGTTTTCCTTGATCATGACTCGTGTAAGCTTAATTAGGGAGTTTGTTAAAGTCACCGGATGACCAATTAATGAGTATAATAGAAATGTCATTGAACGTCTGCTAAAATTACGTTTTGTTACCTTTACAATTTATTATAATAATGATCACGCAAAGACCTAAGATTAGATAAGATACTATGAAATGCTTATTATGCGGTGAACGTCATTATCATAATGATTAAGTATTTTATCAGCACCAAGTTTTATCTGATTATTGAAAATTATGACCAATACAATTGAAGATCCAAATAACGTAACTCTACTTTTTTTCTGTCAACTGGAAATTGGACGAAAGCTGTAAATTACTTATAGGCCGCTTGCCGTATTGGTGGACGGTGCTACACCAGCCAAGCTTCGCAGACTACCAAATATGGTAGGACCTTGCGTACGTGAGCCGGCACCAAGCATATTAGCATACCACTCCATTCCGGATGCAATGCCATGATCAGTTGCCCTCATTACTTACTGCGTACCGTATACACGCATGCTTTATCTAGAATTCTAGATCATACCTCATCATAACTTACCTACATTCGTAGAGCAGCAAAGCATAGACGTGTTTTTTTCTATCCTTTTTATTTTCACACGATCTTTAAAGGGTCTTGGAATTTTCACTATGTAGCACTTGGCATTTAGATTTTTTCGAAATTACAGCCACGATTGAAACCTGTAAACATCGATAAATCACATAAATATTTATTAAAGTTTTTAAATATTTTTTTATACAATATTTCATGTAGAAAATATGCAAGAAATCGGTTCGAAGGTTCTATTGACGGCCACTATTTTCGAGCATAATTAAAATGGCGGATCGAAAGGTGAGCCTAAAGCTCCAATATGCCTTTGTGACCATGCAGAAGGAAGAATAATATTACATTAAACCAACCTCCTCATTTAGGATAACAACTTTGGTGTAATGCGGAGTACTCGTACTAAAAATGCACAGCTTTAACTGTAAACCTAACTCCGGCTCCGTGAATCACATACTTACACTGATGAATTCATTCGTTTGAACGACGTGAATACCTACGTAAAAATGCTCGTATAACGGACCAACCGCGGTCTCCGACAAGCCAACCTGAAGTTCCAATCGCTTTTATTTCGGACACTGGGGAAATAGTTCAGATTCCAAGGCAGAATAAACGAAACACGGATTTCAATTTATTTTACCTACTGTGTCTAAGAAGTTTTATTTTATTTTCTAAGAAGATCCGATAAACAATAGCAAGTAGAAAGTTCGCGAAGGTGTTCTTATAATTTCATGAAAAACAAAATAAGCTTCAGATTATATTCTAAAAATACATATTATTCTTGAAGATCTTAGTACTTTACGCCCACCAAGGATTACAGCAAAAAAGTCAGAACTGCTATGAAATTATATAATTCAATTCAAGCTGAGGTTCTAGGTACTAATACAATTTCAAAGGTACAAAAGCAAATTATGATTTGGTACCACTTTATTTCGAATCTACTACATTTTCGTCTCTATGAGAAGTATCGTCGTACCTACCATTTAAATTTCTGAGAATGAGGACATGAAGGTTTTATTTTAGTTAGCAATAATAATTGTTATAATAGTAAATACTGCTAAATATAACGAACAGACTGTGAATTTGCGTAGGCTGTTATCGATCATTCCCTAACTAACAGCTAACAGGAGAGTCGGGAACGAAAGGGCATTACCTCTGGTTCGCCCTCCAGTAGCGACGACCGTCCTATCCCGGCGTGACCTACAATGTGTGCCGGCGACGACCCTCGCTTGAACTCCAAACCACCCCAGGCTTGCTAGGAGTTTCAATAACCAACTCAAAATTACTTCGGCACAAGGCCACGTGCGTACGTATAGCATAATCTTCAGTGGTTCCACTTGTAGCTTAACTTTATGCCACGTCACGTTCGGTTTATGTAACGCTGCTTCTCAGTAATAAGGTAAATTACAAAATAATAAGTTACAATTACTCACATATTAACAAAACTAAAGAAATTGTAACTTTACATTTCTAGTTATGCGAAAATCTAAAATTGATCCATAATATTCCCACCGACAAAAAGCGACGAAATTTAGCTGTCGGTTCTGACGTCGAATGTCGAACTTTGTGAAGTCAACGCCGCAAACATTTACATAATAGTTTCAAACAAGTGAAAACTATTGCTAATTATGCGAATGATGAACTTTATGCGCGACCTCGTTGCGCAAAAAAGGGGTAACGGTAGTCTCCGAGCGAGCTTGCAGCACCGCACGGACCAAACCCGACGGCTTGGAAAGTAATCGCTTGGAAACAGGCACTTTCTCTAGAACAGGTCCCAGTCTCGGCCCGTCGCAGAACGTGTGCACACGCGACGCGCTGGATCGCGAACCGATACTGCAAATAACTCGGAAAATATAAACCCCGTCAGTGCTGAAGTCCACTAGCTCCGACCAGATGCGAACGATGTTGGCTGCACGGCTTAAATGGCAACTTGATTTTACTTTGTGTATCGCTTAACCTTCATCAACAATTTCAACAATTTCGCAACCAGTATTGCCGATTTCGTTTTGACGATGTATCAACTCTACGTTAACTTAAACGACGTGAGTTTTTCAAATATCGCAGTCTTGTAACATAATAAACGTATCAAATTGATTACTTATTACAATATGTGTAAAATTTGCAACAATTTAGCAATATTGACTGGACCGTCTGGTGAAAGGCTCGGCAATTTTGCCACGAGTTGTATGGCGGCCATTAAAAATAAAGAACTGGCAGGCGATGACTTGGCGTAGGAATGGAAAAAAAGTCGAACAACCGCGCGTAAGCGAGATAGACTGAGAACCAAACAAGTGCGTTACCCCCACGAAGATTATCCATCTTTATTTTTATTTATTTATCTTCGATATGTAGCGGTTCTTGTTCGAACGTGCAATATGGCATTTACCATCACATCGACGATATATAAATCGAATCGATATTTTCAAACGTTTCTACTATATGATTTTAGTAGCCTCATCTTCGCTGACAATCGCGTTCACTGTCTCTCTCATGTCCATTACGAGTACCTTAATGTATTGTAAACCATTGAAAATTATGTTTGTCTTTTTAAAGATGGTAACGGCGCTTGCTTGTTATAAACTTATTTTAATATGAGTTATCTATCAGTTAATGAGCGTTCGACAGTCCTTGGTCATTGCGCTTATCTTGTTGAACTATGTTAGCTTCATTATCACCATTTAAAACTTCCTCAATGTTTGTTTTTAATTTTATCATCTGGTTGACAACTAACGGGGCTGTGCCATTCAAAATCATCGTATCTTCTACATTTGACTTACATATTTTTTGATATATCTTTACTATATTTTTTTATTTACTGTCAGCTTCGTGTTTCGTTGATAATAATTTATTTTTCGACTTTGTCTGACATTCATAAAGTCTAAATGCAGTGTAAATGCCAACTATACTTTTATTGAAGCTTTATTTTTTAAACTTACGATTATCATTAGTATAATTCCTAAGATCTTTAACATTGAAATCTATCCAAGGTGAGCAATTGAGCATTGGAGGTGAACAATCACAAGTAGGAAATCTAGACAAGAACACACGGCACAAATCACAGATTAGTAAGAGCAAAAATTGATTTTGATAGAGTTTAATGCCAGGATTGAGCACGATGGTATTATTGACAGTGATATGAAAACGGTCGTCATTCATATCAAAATGCTTCGTTTGAGGCGTTATCTCTTCCAAACACAGTTTATCTCATCTTTCTTCGATATCAATCGTTCGGTGACAAAAGGGCAAATAAGAGGGATAGCGTATCAGTCTTGGGCTGTGGAGTTTTTTTTCAAATTATGGTTATTTATGTGCCTAGAGCAAAAAGTCATACGCAATTCGACAAGCATTGTAGCTCACTGTAAGTCTGTAACAACTGTGAGATGACCTTTACGCTCGAGCGCGTGGCCATGAGAACTCCTGAAGGTTGTGTCTACTTCTTGGATGCTCGCGCTATTGATCCGCCTTTAACATCTCATTTTAAACTTGTCTCTGCCTTTAACCTTAAAATTATTCTGAGAGAATCAAAAACGTCAACAGCCCAAAAAACTTTAGATCTTACTCCAAAACTTTGTATATTGTGTCGCACAAAAACTGCCTACAATCTTCTGGCAGTGTGGTAGTGTGTGTCAAGTCAAGCTAATAGGTCGACCAACCAGTCGACCAGACGCTCTCCCTCCCTCTGTCCTCCGTCTGCGCCCCCCTCCCGCGGCTCCCCCATTGCGCCAGCCAGTCCGCGTTTCGTCGGCGTACCGTTCGCACGTTTCGCGCCTCTGCTACTTACCACTTCTTTACGTCATAGTTCATTTTGTGATCATTTCTGAACTCAAATGAGTTAGGGAGTCAAGTACGTTACTTTGTGTTTTACTTTTATCTTCTTGCATACAATAAATATGATTTGTGTCTTGTGCTCTTCGTTCAAGTCGTAAAACTTACTACCGCTTTGTCTTGTTACAGGTACCTAGTTGGAACTGGGTGTGAACCCAGATACGGTGTGTGGAGTTTTATGTAATCGGAATATTATTGAAGAAACTTACAGTGTTACGATTATTGTGTTTGTGAGCAACAGTTTAAGTGAATTTGTTACTTATTTAAAAAAAGTAAAGTGAAGTGGAACATCTCGGTATTAACTGCTATGATCTAAAATTGTGTGATCAGTGATCTTACTGGATTGTTGAAAATTGGATTATCTACAACTGCTAAATGGCAACTGTAAGTATTTTTTATATATTTTGGTGTAGAATTGTAATATCGTACAAGTCTTGGAAATTACGATTATCGGAACTAAATACATATTATATCAAGACAATGTTAAAACTATTAACATTTGTATTTTAACAATTAGAAGCTTTACATATCCAAATATTTAGAGAAGTTCGAAATTCCTAAGATTTTGGTAAAACTACAAAAGTCGATATTCCGGAATTCCAAAGGTTTGGTAATACGACAAAGTTTCTAAGCACTTTTAATAATATAGTTGCAATCAGTTTAGGATCCAAGAGTTAGAACTTAGAGCAGCTGCTTTTGAAAATTCTAAGAATTCTAATGTCCACTAGAAATGTGTCCAGTTGCGCACATTTGCTATGTTGGCCTTATGTTATTTGCTACGCGTAGTCATGTAAATTGCTTATTGTGAATTGCTGAACAAGGTTGTGAAGCTAATGAGACGAGATCGCAAGTATACGGGCGCCATCTTCACGAATTGACTGACGCGCATCACGACCTCGTGTGCAAGTTCACTAAATTTAGAACACGGTTGACATTTTGCGCTCTGTTTATTTAAATATTTGATCCGTGCGCCGGCGACTCTCGTGTCTTGTTCTGCGATCTCTTTCTTAGCTATTTGCTTGCATGCCGATTGATTAGTTATAAATTTTACTACGGAGATTAATCTTAATCTGCTTTTAAATGAAGTTCATCTAGATTTACTACTAGTTGGATTTCCTTTGTTGCTTTATCGTTATCGCTTTTAATTACTGCTCTGTCTTTACTGATTATTTCCTTGAAGATTATTATAACTCGTAGATTAGCATCATTATTATTTATTAATTTAATCAACGTCAAATTAGCATCAAAGTTGATTGAGCTAGTAATCGTTGAATGAAATATTTAATTTTCGATTTGAGACAGTCGAAGTGAACCGATTGCATCGCGAACTTGCGTTGCGGTTGCGAGAGCGTGCCTCGAAGTAGTGGCGAAGTGGGTCAAGGCACGCTCGCGGGCGGACCGCGTTTCCTACTCGCCTCCGTGCGACCGACGATATAAGGAAGACACTCGTTACTCACGCTTACTGTTCCGATCAGACTCTATTAAAACAAAGTGCTTTTGAAAGAGATAAGCACAATCTCCGGCTTTGGACATCCTATTTTTAAACTTGTTTTGATTCAAGACGCGTATGCTCGAAGGATTGTGTTGTTCGTACCGTTTGTGGTAGATAACCGCATTGTGGAATTTTTACGATGAGACACCTCTCTGTTTGTTGTTGTCGGTGTGCTTTGCCATTCTCTGGCTTTCTGACTGCCTCCTTCACAACATCCTGTTACGATACCAATTTCGTTTATTTGACTGTTACTTGTGTCTGTTTGTAATTGTTACTCATACTAACGTTTTTCTATCTTTCTGTATGTTTCTATTATTTAAAAAAAATAAAATCGATGTCTTTTCCTTTTAATAATACACCCAAATTGTTAATAGATTCTACCAAAACAAGAACTGTTAGTCACTATACCAAATGATATTTGATCGATTAGCTCTTCGTATTCGACCCACTGATATGAATCCATTGTAACTAGGCCACTTTATTATCTATCCATTCGTATATTAGGTCAAGGATTGAAGATAATGGACGTGCGATACTTGTAAGATTTACTTTCTTCAAGAATATCATGTTGATTGCGAAATTTCATTTAGAAAGGAATCACAGAAGCGACATCATCCTTGTCTCTTTCTGCTATATGTAATGTAGGGCTTGCTGTGAATTCTTAGTAAAACGTATCGAGACGAAAGACTGCCGTGTTATTATATCTACTTTTATACATACAATTCGGTCATTTAGTGCGGAATGTAAACAAACAAGACACAGCTAAATACGCACACAGATAAGACCAGTTTGCTCTAGTTATGATGTGCATGAGCCGAGTACCGACTACCGACCCACTTAGATACGACTATCACAAACACAGTTACGATAACGACCAGCCACTTTCTCTAGCACGTCCTATTTTCTGGAGATGCTCTTGTATATTAAAATCAACAAATGTACTGTAATACAATGACGAGTATAAACAACGCTGCCAGCGCCGGTTATTTCCTTAAGCCACCTCTCTCGTATATTAATTCCAGATTTGTATGTTTACGAATGACTAACAACGTCTAAAGACAGATGAATATGACTGACTCATTCCGAATTTTGTAACATATTTTTTATATTTTATCTCTAAATGTACGAGTAATTTTACTTACGGTGTACCTTCGAACGCTAAGAACGCTTTAAGGACTTTGTTTTGAGTCTTATTTAATTGTTTATCCTTGTATCATGTCATTGTCCTTAAAAGTTTTTGGGTATTTTTTTCTTCCGATTTCCTTTTGGCGTCATCTTTAAATGCAGTATTATTGTATTTTTCATCCATATCGTTGCGTAATTAAATAGCATCAAATAGTTTATCATTTAACCCAGTTACTATAGTTTGATGTCTGCAAATTCCATGGCAGTAATACGTGTGAGGTGAGCGAGCGTCACAATCATCGAATATAACATTGACTTTCACATTTGCGGGTCGCTGATGTAACCCGCCCGCTGCTCTGCCTGCGCCGGCGCAGCTATTAGGTAAACGTTGCGCGCGCCGCTTTCACCCCACTTTCACCTCTATTTCCGCGTTGTTTCTAACTCGTACTCATTTGCAAAAAATCACAGCATGTCGCAACATTTCAAAAGTAGTGCTAAAGTAGCCTACTTTTGTTATGTTGTATTGTAAGTTCGTTCATTTACCAGAATAAGACTATTGCTTTCTGTGAGCTTCTATTAGATACTGTGCCCTTGTTATTTGCTCTGCGAATAATAACCCATCTAAGGTTTGGTTTATTAGGTCAATTTGTATGTACCGTGTACCTGGGCTTCGTGCTGGCACCAATTAATACGCCATTGCAACCAGAATTTTATATCATTGATCTTTTTCAAATACATAACAAACTCAAAATGCCTCATCATTTATGTTCAACGCTAGGAACCCTTTTATTTGCGGACGTGTTATCATTGTCCTACGTTTGTTTAAGTGACATAACACCAGCCAGGGTAATGTGTCATAAAAGTTATCTCTAGCGATAACATTAGTGACATCGCTTTTCGATGAACGACGCGACACATCGTGATCTAACTAAAAATTAAAATTAACTCGGTGACTTTAATGACCAACTAATCTTGTCTGAATAATGTAACCCTAGGTATTATTTGGTCACTAATTGACTTTTAGTGCAAAATCGTATTATTGATGTATTCATTTCTTTGTGATCTTATCCTCTTACTTATTATGAGCCATTGTGGTACACATGGATTATTATCGAAGCGGCACGAAAGCCACGATTTTCGTAGAACCAGTGTTGGGTTCAATTCCGACGAGTTTGTAAGCGTGCCCATGAATCATCCGTTTTTTGCTGCTAACGCTTACAAGAAATTGTTGTTGACTCGGGTCCTGGGGGCTTCGTATTTTCAACAAATTCAACATCGTTTCAATGATTGAATCGTGTACCAAGTTTAATAACTGGATTTTGTCACGTTCATACCTACACGATTGAACAATGGTGTTATTAATTTTCTTTGTCGCACAATCATGAATGTGGATCGTAAAACAAACAATCGTCGATTCGTTGAACTTGAATGTTACAAATATCTCGTATCGAGTTCGGCGTGAAGTTCGAAAGAGAGGCGGGGGTCGGTAGTGAGCTGCGCGTTGTGACATTGCCCTACTGACCCGATAATATTGTTCTAGCTTGTCTGTCTCGTTCGCCTTTCGTTTCTGCAACTGCACTTAGCTGCAGAATCTTTTCAGACGGCTTTTCTTTACATTAGTGGTTTACATCGATACTGTGTCAGCTTTGTAGTTGTAGTTAAGGTCTCCGTCAGTGTAGCTATTTTTAGTCACCCATCATATCACATCTGCACACTCATGTAAACGACGCGACGTGCTATAGATTATTATAATAACCTTCGTGGTTTGTCGTCAGCTACAATTATTACATATTCTAACCAGAGCACATACAAGAAATCACGATAATATTCATGCATGGATGCATCGACTTAGCAACAGCTATGATTCAGTGTGCTGTCTTATCTTCCAACAATTATCATCTATAATACATTAAATGCATCAGACCGACAAACGAGGTAGTATATATATCAGAATTTATTCATGACTTCGCATGATTTGGAACTATTTATTTGGATCAAATAAATAGTATCTGATATAGCTGGCGCTAAAATTAATATTAGATATTTTAAAATTCTATCATCGCAACCGGCCCACGAATTGTTTGCAAATCGTCAGCTCAAGTCAGCTATTGACCCACTGACATACTTTCGGTTGAAGGAAAACAACATAGGATTGCGTGTCACAAACTCGAGCTCGCCTCGGATTAAGATTAACTTTCGTCTCTAGTGGCTTAATAAACCCGATTAATTAAATAAATAAAATAAAACATTTGCTATTTAACGCCGAAACAGTAGAGATAATAGGCATTATCTACTTACATTGCTGTTTGATCGTTCTTATTGGGTAGGGTAAACACCATTATGAGTCTTTTGGAATTACTTTATGTACTTTATCATCAATTTAAATAACGTTGTTTACGAAGCCATAATTTCAATACGTGCGTGCCATAATTTCAGTACGTCATGCCATAAAATTCTGCAAAAAGAACGCTGGAGTTTCTTCCCTGCATTATTTGTCTTTAGTTCGAAGTTTAAGACCTGGATTTTCAACTTCACATTTTATGACACATATGCATTATTGATTATGACGACGTCTTCTTTCTTTTCGTAATTGCTTCTGCCTCTTACTCGTACATCCGAATCGTTACCTCTACTGACAGGTCCAGATAACAAAATAATTCTCAGTGGTAATCTCCAAGTAAACGTTGGAGACATTCCAATAAACGAGCTCTAGTTGTTACAGATCCCAAAATAGATCCACGTAGAATATTATCGCGATCTATTTTACGTGTGCTCAGCTGTTGACTCCTTTACAATGAAATGGAATTTGTGGTGACAAAATTACTCATCATAGGTAGATAGACTATTGATAATAAACTGAGTACTTACCTATTATATTACCAGTGTTTTGAAATTCGAACTTCCTTCCTTTATATCCTCTTGTAGAGTGTATGATGCCAAATCAGACATTGTGATCGTTTGTAGAAGGACATGTAGCTTTGCTATTTGCTAGTCTGAGAGAGACCCTGCTTAACTCAAGAGAAAGCTTCCTAACTTTTTATTTACAGCACGGTTTCTTGATTAAAGTCATTTCCTAAGCATCGAAAACGTTTGAAGTACAAATACAGGAAGTAAGCCGTATCATGTTAGTCGGTCGTCGGCTATAAACAATGCGGATCTAATTATAGAGGGCGCTAGCGCAGGCCGTTTGAAAATAGAACGCGAAAAGTGGGCCACAGCCGCTCCCGCGCATCACCGCGCGCTGGAATGAACCACCAGACATGATGGGACGATTTATTCGGGATAACACGCCATTGACATAAACAACACCCAAAATACTGACCTAATTTCGTCTAACTAAAATCATCATTAGAGACTATATTTCATTTGCGTTATAAACTGGCTTCCCTGCTTTTTGGTCTCCGTGGAGGAGCTAAAAACATCATCAAAATACGACTGCATGCTCTTAATTAACAGACTTTCCACTCAGAAGAACGAATATCTTTCAAGCATCTATAAAGATTATTTCCCGTTAAATGCGGGAATCAGAAGTTCAAAACAGACTCCAAATAATGCACACCATATGATACCAATTTAGTGTTACATATTGTTGATAAAATACATACCTACGTGAAATCAAATCGAATTGTACGGAATTTCGGTAAATTCCATCCAGCTCGATCCTGATTGGTTTTGTTTAGCCGCGGGGGGATATTTGTTTAATAAATCAATTAGCATGCCTGCCCTCAGGTGCAATTTGCATTATTTAGCTGGGGTGAGGGCAATGCGACACGATTTCTTCGGTTCGATTCTGCTTTCGCACGCACGCCGCGTGAAGGGACCCTTTATTGCGCCCAGGGTGTCTGTTAGGGCTGTAACATTGCTTGTAGTTAATTCACTTCGTGGACATATATTCAAACTTTTGGTTTATGAAGCAGCTCACGTCATGGCCTGAATTCTTGACTTACAAAATAGTATGTCGTTAGCAATCATAAACTTTAGTATAAGTTAAGGTGGACAACAAGATATTATTCAGAAACTTCCATTCCCTGAGATTTGAAAGCAAGCCACTTATGTGATTGTCATTAGAAACCTCTACTTTACTTCCAATGTCGTAAAATTATCCGAGTAGGCAAACGATGGTAATGTTCATTAACATTATGCAGATAGCCGGCTCGCGTGTCGCCTGTGTTTAAAACTGTTGGTTATTTCTTTGTTGACAACCTTGAATGGGTGTTTGCGAAGCCCGAGTTGTTGGAAAGATTAATCGACTTCGAAATTGGTACGCGGATATTTCGCATATTCGTGGAACTGTATCGAAGTTCACAGAACACTGAAGAGTTGTGGGTCATCGGGACAAAAGTTTAGAAACTTTTGTCTTTTATTTATCTAATTTTCGATTGTGAAGCAACTTTTGAATATTGAAAATCATGCATCAGATATGCATTCGGTGACATCACTTATTGATTAATTACTTAGTTATCATCAGTTTATCAGATATAACTTTAAAATGAAGTAAAAAAATTGTCTATTCGTATTCGTAGTCTTTTTAGGGTTCCGTAGCCGAATGGCACAAAACGGAACCCTTATAGTTTCGTGAAGTCTGTCTGTCTGTCTGTCTGTCTGTCTGTCTGTCTGTCTGTCTGTCTGTCTGTCTGTCTGTCTGTCCGTCCGTATGTCACAGCCACTTTATTCTGAAACTATAAGCATCACAAAGCTGAAACTTGGTAGGTAGGTGTATCTTGTTCACCGCTTTCCGATTCAGATACAAAAAATAAGAAAAAATAATATTTAAGGGGGGGCTCCCATACATGAAACTAAAACCTAAAATATTTTTTTTACTCACACCTATGCGTGTGGGGTGTCTATGGATAGGTCTTTAAAAATGATGTTAAGGTTTCTAAAACCATTTTTTCTAAAAGTGTAAGGTTTGAGATATAGACACTTCCAAAGTGGTAAAATGGGCGTCCCCCCCCCATCTAACTTTTGAACTAAGAAAGTGAAAATTTTGGAAAAAATATATGATGTAGATTTCAACAAAAACTTGCAACGAAAATTGGTTTGAAGGAGATCGAACTAGTAGTTTTTGAGATATTGCACATTTTTATCAACCGCAAATATAACTTTGTCTTTCATACAAACACTATGAAAAACAAAGTTAATTTTGCTGTCACAATATATTGTGATGTTTTCGTTAAGTGAAAGTAAGTGGACCCTGAATTCAGTTAAGGGTGGCACGGAACCCTCAGTGCGCGGGTCCGACACGCACTTAACCGGTTTTTTGATAGCGTTTCGCGTTTGCATGTCTCCTTGTCTGGTTAAGGCTAAAGGTGGCTCTAACCTCAGGCTCTAACTCGAGGTGGAACTACACGTCGTGTATTTCTAAATCGTTTTAAAAACATTGTTTGTATAAAATATCACCCACTAAACACAGTACAATCGCAGAAATTTTTTGTTTAAAAAATAGTCATATTTATTATCTACATAGAGATCCCGATGATAAATAACGATCTTGCGTTGGTGACGCATTTCGGCTCTTACTCGTACAATGTAGGTAGGTAGTGTCGGTAGTTAAGTTTGGTACACTTTTAAAAAAACAACGTTGCTTTTCGCTTTATTTAAGGATATAGCTGCAAATCGTATGCTTGGAATATTACGTGATATTATTGGATTGGCCGGTTTTAATTTGTCATTGTTAAACTATGTTTGCTTTGCTAGACTAGGTATGTATTAATTTAACATTGCACAAGTGTTATCCTTCCATAACCTTCCGTAACCTACCAACAGCTCGGTCGTTCACCTTCATTACTTACATGTTGTGACTTTAGTCTGTAAATTAATTTGCAAAATCATTCTTAGTTTACTTACCTACTAAGTGCGAGTGACTAACCTATCTATCTAGCTATGTGTAGCTAGCTAGCTACGGACGGACGTACCTACCTGCCTACACAAAATCTTCTCGAGTCGACTCAAATCACTCAAACAAAGATGACTCTCGAAAATATCTTGCTTGATTGATAGGATAGCATCCATGTTAGGATTCTAATAAGCAAAGAAAATATGATGTCATAATAGAGCAGGTACCGTAGATACCTAACCAATTATTATTAGAACTGGCATAATAAAACACGTCGGAGTCACATTACCTACTTGGTAGTTGATGACGGAGACAAAAAGTCGGTGCGGACGTTACGATTCACCTTGTTTCACGCGAGTTGCGGGCAATGACCCGCCCAGCTGTGTGCGCGTGTGTGTATGTAAATAGTTTGCACACACATCACTCTAGTTTTGTGGGCGTGCGCCAGCGAAAAACCAAGCTCCTATTTTCCTTGCTTTTCGATAGCGTGAGCGATTTGCAGCATACATCTATGTTAGATCAAATTCAATGTTCCTTTAACATTATACGTTGAAACAAAACTAATATCACAATTAAACCACTAGGTTTTTAACTTAAAAACAATTAATTAACTCTGTTAGGTAGGTACAACAATAATGAATTTTATAATTCTACCAAACATAGATGTATGCTGCAAATCGCTCACGCTATCGAAAAGCAAGCAAAAAAAAGGAGCTTGGTTTTTTACCTACCTAGGTATGAATGAAGGTACTTAACTTCCATTCAAAGGATATGAGTAAGTAAAGAAACCACGCCACGACTTTCAAGACCCCCTCCGAAACTGGTTTAATTGCTGTTTGGCAAATCAATATAAAATGTTATTATTTGTTATTCGTGTTAAACTATCGATCTTAAATATCGAACTCGACATCACTTGTTTACCTATGTCATTATCTTTAAATAAGTATAGTTAATTATTTGCTTCATAAAGTTAAGGTATTGTATGTTATTGAACATTCTAAGTAGGTAGCAATCAAAAGAAATTAAATACCGCGTCAGGTTAATTTAATATGTAAGTGTAAGTGCCTTTAGAATTATTGCAGTTATTGCGTAACATGTGCACAGGTTCCTCTTGCTAGGGCTGTAAGTGCAATAATAATCATTATTGTTTTTAAAATCGAAAAAGATTATTCTATTGCATCCATTTGCGATATTTTCACTAAATCATTATTTGATAGGTAGGTACCTACTCCAAAACTTTGTAACTCCGATCTCACAAAAAACAATGCTAAATTACTTAACTTTCTGACGAACTAATGTCGACAATCCACATCATTTCATTAGGCCACTGTAATAAATTATTTAACGACCGTCAAATATTTAATATAAGAAACGATTATTAACGTGTATGCCTACCATTACTTAACGACAAATCATTATAAATTAATCAGTGTGATGAACGAATTATTTACGTAGAAATCGTTGACAGCAGTCTACGTAATCCAAACATAACAGTGTGCGTCAACAACGCTGAAAACGCCTATTTTGTGTATATTTTTATTCATCGAGCACAATTTAAAAGTCAATTCGCATGATGTTCTGAATCGTTTGTCAACGGATGCCGTATTTGGGTCAATGTCCAAGCCTCGTGGACCTCGTGGTGCTGCACTGAGGTGCACCCATACACTACAATCATGGATTCGTGATAAACGATTTTGATAAAATTATGATTTCATTACAGCTCATTAAAAGTTAAAACAAGTTTCTTTAGCAGGGCAAATACTAGTTAAAAACCATGTTACTTTAGTGGTGTCCCTTTTTGTTGGCTACTGCTAGATTTTGAATATAGTACCGTCAATTTCTTAATGGCTGACAATTTTCACTGATTTTTCACACTGTCGATCGCTGCTAACTTAGTGTGATTTATTGCCTGCGTCTTTTCATTTATTTTTGCGTCTAACGAGAATACATTGTTGTTGCATTCATTTATAAACCAGGCTGCTTGCATAAATATGCTCTGAACATATTTTTAACACAGTGCGATGTCTTACAAGTCTTTTTTGTTGACAGGTAGTGAACGCAGTAAAACCGGAGCCATGAACGCGAATACAGGCTGTCACTCGCATCAAGCTGGGTAGCCGATGTCAAAAGTAAGCATTTTTTTTTATTTACTCTATTAATTACAAATTTTGCTATCAGAAGGCAGAATAAGAATACACTACGTAGAGGGTCAGGAAGATGCTTCTATTTCCTATTGGCTGATAAGTGCATAGTAATCAGATTCATGCCTTCTACTTGTAACTGCCTCGGTGGCGCAGCGGTTAGTGGGTCGCATTTTAAAGCGACGGCTGCGCCAGAGGTCCCGGGTTCGATCTCCGGGTCGGGCCAAAAATATGTACCTGAGTTTTTCTATTCAGAAATTCTCAGGGTAGCCCGGAGTTTGGAAGTTGGCGGTGTTTTACCCCCGTGCCTCGAAAAGCACGTAAGGCCGTTGGTCCTGCGCCTGATCCCTCTCCGGTCGTGTCATATTGCTGTCCCATCAAGCTATTTAATTTAATTTAATTTAATTTAATCATTTATTTCAGGCAACTTAAGCCCATACAATAAATACCTTAAAGACTAACATACATACAATAACTAACCCGTCTATGGATTTTTAATTGTCCGAAATAAAGAATTTTTATTTTTATTTTATTTAATAACAACATTAAATATTAAAATAAATGACACTATTTTGCCGGCGTAGTGTTGCGCATCTTGGTGGTGTCCAGTAACCGTCCGCGAAATCGCCGATACAAAACACCCTTCGGCCAAAACTCTGCTTTCATGAAGGTCGACAGCTGTTCGGTCGGAACCCTATAGATATAATATAGGCTATGAGAGTGAAAGGAAAAGAGAGTGCACCTGTGTTTGCGCACACACTTGTGCACTATAATATGTCCCGCGCAGTCGGTTAGTCGTTGTGACTGGCCACCGTAGTCGAAATCGACTAGGGGGACTTTTATCTACGTGTAGGTAGGAGCATATCTGGACAAAATCCTTGTAAATTCTAGCTAAAAAACAAAACTCAAAAGCTCGCGAAACTTGGTACACTACTGAACATCAACGACCTCTATGTTACATATAAGTCTATGCTGAACATAGACATTCCCATCGGTAAGTAGATTCTGCGGACTGTTCTCGTAACGGTAGCCCTGCAAGTGCCGCACGGGTAATTGCATATTGCAACGCATGGATGCACCGCGGCTGCCGGCTATTTCATAAAAACTCACAGAAAACTATTCTTGCTGCGTGGATGGCGGTCGCTTATCGTGACGTTATTCAAACACGCCGTAAATGGTGTGAATTTATGTCCTATTGTCCACGTAAAAACTCTTTGACGCTTGTGGGAAAAGGAATCCTGTTTTGAAATGCCGTTGATCTGGCTTATCGAGATAACTCACCTTACTTGTTTTAACAGTGTCACCTCCTCACGTAATATTCTATTCAATTGACATTGATATCGTGGACGATTGAGTATAACGTAACCAATTAACAAATGAAATCCTATCCCAAAAATACAAATTACGGAATTCAACCTGCCCGAAGAGGTCATTTCAATGTGTTTATTTTAGTTTAGTTCACGCACTAATTGTCAAAAAGGTCAGTGCAGTGGTAACGAAATCATCAGTTTATAATGGCACAAAATGTGGTTGTCAGGTTTATTTATTTAATGTTCATACACGCTTACAATATGATAGAAGGGGATGGGATGGGATAACAATAAAAAAGGTCAGGTAGCAAATGCCAGTCTTCCAACTAGAATTAATGTCAGGGGTAACTTTATTTATTCGAAGGTTTGCCTTTTAAATATGAAGCACAGGTAAACGAAAGCCATGGTCAGAATTACGAAACAGCATTAAATAATCGTCAGGATAAGTTAGCCGATATTTACTTATGCTTATCTATCAGTATTTTGTGTCGCTAGAAGAAACTAGGTCTGCTTTACAATATAATCACGTGAATCATTCTGAGCTGCTGTTTGACTGTATAATCTATTAAATGATTCAAGGTCATACTAATAGTCGACAGGAAATTCTTGTTTGGTCTTTAGTTTCGTTTCTAAGTAACGCGAATCGGCCTGTTTGTTGTGATAAATGATTTCACTCCGATTGTTTTCTTGGTGCTACAATAGAACAATGTGATCGCATTAAGATACAATCTGATACAATACTAATTCGCAAAATACCTACTACTAAAAGTAGGATTTAGCATATAATTTTGACGTAATTTTGTTGTGGTGAATTTGGTTAGATTGTTTCTGTCTGCAACAAAACGTTTTTAGGCCACGTAATTCTATTAAAGATTAACGTAACTGTAAAGTAAGTCCTACATAAACCAAGCGAGGAGTTCATGTATCTCAATCACTATCGAATGTTGCTGACATTAGTGAGGCTATAAATAAAGAGTAGCGTGGCGGATTTTGTTGGAATGAATACGTATTTATGTTGGCAAAGTGCCCAACTGGGACCAATGTAAATGTTGTATTGTTTCGCTCACGTCTGCTATCTTTTACCCCTGGCATGTAAACATCGTATATTGTAGCTCCTTCTTGCAAGTAGAAGTGCAGGGTTCATAGTTTCTGCTATTATATGCAGCTTTATTTATATGCAAGTTTATTGTAATTGCGAATTATTCGTTATCTACAGTACAATGCGACACCTTTAAAATTTCATCATGAATAATAACATGTACTTGTGTCTACATGAGTAGGCGTTTAAGCGAGTTCATTGAATTTAAACTGATAAAAAAATAACAATGACGAAGTTTTGACGTTTGAATTACTGAAATTCCTCGATCTCTAACGTACGGAAACTTTGAACGAAAAATACTGCGATCGCGTAAATAAATCAAGTTATGGTGCGAAGCCACACATGTTTAGCGAAATACAGGCAGTTCGGCTCGGAATAGCACCAAATGGAATGGTGATGGGCGGGCGGTGCACGGGATCGATAACGGTTGCTCCGGCGACAGCGGCCCGGGCCCGCCCACGAGTTGCATACGCCACGTGGGCGGATTGTGTACCACCCTGTATTATGGATTTTAGTACAAAAATAAATTCAGCTTTGCCATTTGAATAACATTCTCAAATATTTCTCACAAGTCAACAAAACCTACAATGTACCTACCTATGTATGTATGTTCAACTAGGCAAGCTTTGCTAGGTATTTGTAATTTGTTTCTACGTGTTTATATTCTCAGGTTTCTACCTTCCTTCCATCTCGATCTCGACAGGATACAATAAACACGACCAAATAAGTATCAGAAAGGATTAATGTTCGTTCAATCAAGTGAAGGTCAGCCAACTTTTTGGTATCGTTACGGAACGTCACGCGGAAGTTCCTTTGTTGTGTGTGTGCGCCTGTGTGAGTGCTGGGGGCGAAGTACGCTCAAGGGCATCCGCCGGGTAACGACCCCACCACGCACCTTCGGCAACTCGCGCTCGATACGATATCGCGCCTCGAGTACACAAGATTGACGGCCTCTTGCGCTTGTTTGCCTTATACGAACGACATGCCCTTACATTTAATGTAGGTACTTAATCAATACATATTTTATTTCTCAAGCAGGCATTTATTTGTTTCAGGCGCTTACAGCAGACGGATATCAGAGTATGGATGTCTCTTTCAACAATGTACTGGAAGGGACGCGACAGTACTTTTTGGGTGTGCCGAAACCGGCGCAGGCCGAGGGAGCTGGACAGCCGGCCTGGCCCGCCAGCGCCCTTCCACCCGAGGAGGGCACTCCGGCGCAGTCGGGTGCCCCCGCGCCTTCCTCGCGCCCTCCCTCCGCGGCCGCTGCGCCTCCAGCAGCGCCGCCGACTGTGATGGCCGCCTCCGTCCCACCCAGACCACCTTCGGAACCTCTCGAACCTGAACCTCACATCATTCACAAAGCTACAGTAATGCGAGAGGCCGCTGAGAAAAGGCGAGAAATGCCCGAGGTGGAAGACGAGGAGGAGCCTATCGGAACACTTTCACCTCCGTCGCATATTATTCGTAAGCCGCAGCGAACTTTGCCGTCGCCTGCGCCCGCGCAGGCCGTCCCTTGTCCTTCCCCGGCGCGGCCTCCGTCGTCGGCTCCCCTGCCGTCGGCGCCGGCTCCTGAATCCCTGTTGGAGCCTCCGTCGCAGTATCGCGCACCTCTACACCGGGTGCCTACACCCACGGCCAGGCCACCCGATCATTATACTCCTGGAAGACCACCAGATCCGTACTCCGCGTCGCGGCCTCCGGAATCCTATTTGCGCTACCACTACGAAACCAACCTTCAGGATGGCGGAAGGGGTGCTCACGGAGCTCCGATTGCTTCCCCTCAACCTGCGATACCAGCGCGACACAGTCCCCAGACCTATGCACGAATATCGAGTTCATTACCCCAGCATTCGGCTTCAAGACTTCGGGAGACCGCCGCTCAGAGTCCACCTGCACAGCGATATGCGATGCCGGCTGCGCAACCACCACCTCCGCATAACGATCGCGTTCCACCCATACACCATCCGCAGGCTGCACCTCCTCCGCAGCGATTGGACGTGCGTTCCACGCAGGCTTATTCACCCTTGCAACATCGGCGAGAACCTTCGCCATATGGGCGTATGGCGTCACATTATGAAAGACATCCAGTGGTACCTACGCGCAAATACGACCCCCAACAAGCGTACCCTGGGTACAGACCAGCACCTGCAACAGCACAAACTGTACAGAACCACCGTATTGAGACCCATCAATCGGTTGCATACAAACATCCCCCATTAGATGTGGCGAGTGCTCAATACCCTGCAAGACCGTCTGATCGTGTGCCTGCACAACCTCAGGTGCATTCTCATGATGCTGCACGTCTGCCACCGAGAGCTGAATACCCAACTATGAGCAGAACAGTCGATGCAAGAACTGGGTATCATTATCCGACGCCTTCAACATCTACATCTCGGTATGCAACAAATGCTCAGGTGCCTGTAGTTCAGAATCCTACTCATCAATCTAGATCTGCGTACAGAGCAGCCGCAGCTCCGAAGACAAATTATGAGTACTCGTCATCGAGCTCCGTCCAAACATCTCCTGCTCGCTCGGCAGTGAAGCCAGGATATGCGAATCAGCAAGCGCGCATGACTGTGTCAGTGACTTCGATTGTAAATCAAATGAATCAAACCAAACAGAAACATGACACACCAGTTGCTAGCACTCCAAGTGCAAGTCAAGGGTCTCTACCAAAACAAAAACGAGAATCTCCCCTTGACTTATCTGTTAAAACCGTAAAGAACTCCGCCGATTCTTCAACGACTCAAGATGATGCTATTGATTCTGCATCTATGGATGCTAAAACGTTACCTCTTCAACCGCGACCGTCCTCGAGTAGTAGACTGATTGCACCACCTCCTTCAGGTTACATCGCATCACATAAAGTAGATTTTGCTCCTAATTTTGCACAATATAGAGAGCGAAGTACAAGCCAAGCAAGTATTAACATGCCTGTACAAAGTACTCATCCGATAAGGTATAATGGTGCGTATGAGCCGCCTCGTCGGCCAGTTGCTGAAACATATCCTATTGAATCTCAACAACATACTTACCCAGAACGTAGCAAATACAGTGTGCCTACTGCAAGGACTGACTATGTCCATAGAGTAGACAGAATAGACCTCACAAGACCTTTAGGCGAACAACGTCACGACGTTAGGATTCGTGATGATCGACCTTATGTCGATGAGAGAAAACGGCCTGCTGGACCAATCGTTAGTAACATTCCGGAAAAAATTGTTCGTTATGAGACATGGTCATCTGACGGCCGGATAGAGCATAATATGAATCAGTTGACTCGAGAACAAAATGATTTAATTAGCCGTCCCGTATATAGCTATAGTAGTTATAAACAATTTGAGGCGTACCAAAAAGAACAAAGAAGACCTAACGCACAGAGTGCTTACCATGATCATCATCCACATGGTAACCACAGGTATCCTAATCCTCCTGAAGTTTTACATCGTGAGCCGAGTGATTATCGTGCTCATCATTATCATGACAGAAATCTACCCAGTAGTAATCGTCATCATGTTATACAAAAACTGCCAAATCATAGAGATATAAATACACATCACGTTGACTCTCATAGTGGCGTGCCTGCGGATAAAAGGGTTTTAAGTATACTCAGAAACAGTTTGGAAACAAAGCAAACTGGCTATGCAGAACCAGCCAGACCACCAAGACAAATAACCGATCTCATTGTAATAGATGATGTAGATGACGTGATAGAAATAACTGATCTTACAAAAGATACGGATGCTGATCATAAGGTTGCTTCAAAATCAACACCAAATCAGATACCTCAAAATATGAGCAATCATATACAAATGCCCAAAGCTGTAGATTCAATCTTACGAGAACCTGAACATCAAAAACCTGAAAATAAAGATTCGAAGAGTAAATCACCAGAAAATGATGTTGCTTCCAGAATAAGAACAAAAGCAGAGTTGAAAGTGATGCCACCTTCACAAGATAATAACGCTAAAGCTGATATGAAACAGAGTACATCATCTAATAATGAAAGGGCTAAACTGCAGCCTAAATCACAAAAGCAGCACTTATTTAATCAGATACGTGAAGACCTTAGGCTAGAATCAGTGATTAAGAGTGAAAAGCCTACAGAAAGCACTATCCTCGAAGTAAAATCGGAACCTATGAACATTGATGAAATTGAAAAAGATGCAACTCTATCTATTAAAACTGAAAACATTCTTGAAGGACTAGAACCGGAAAGTGGAGTCACTGAAATGCCGCCGGAAGATTTAGATTGGGCTTATGCCTGTGATAGTTTTATGGAGCAATTAAAGGATGGGTGCCACAAAAAGAAAAGTAAGAGACGTAGAGAAACTATGGAACAAGAACATGAGCAAAATGCTGATGAAGATACGATAACTAGTTTAAATCCATCATCTGATAAACTTTCAGAAGAAATAATACCTAACATTATCATCAAACAAGAACCAATGGACTTGGACGATAGTGAACCCCTAGCTACTTTAGTACAGAGCAGTGGATCGCACGAAATGACTGAAAAAATCGTCCATATAGAGCAAGAACAGGAAATCATAACTAAACCACGGACAGAAGAGTCAGTTTCCAAAAATGATAAGCAAGAATCTAGTATAGCACAAACAGTACTACATAAGAAGCAAGATCTGATGACAAAAGACAAGAAGGAAGACTCTCCATCGAAAGACAAGAAACAAGATACTGCGAATAAACCTAAAAAAGCAGACAGTTCTTTAACAAAAGATAAAAACCAAGACTTTTCTACAAAAGAGAAGAAAAAAGAAACGATTAAAGGTGGCAAAACACGAGCACATGTTAGAGATAAAAAGCAAGATATCACCGTAAAAAATAAAACACAGTCCACACCCAAAGGAAAGTTACACGATGATAGCATTAAAAGCAAAAAACAAGAATCTGGTAAGAAGGATAAGGTAGAAGCCAAAACAGAAAAATCTCAATACGAAAAGAAGAATAATAAAGACGGTGAAAAGACTCAAAAAGTCAAAGGTAAGCTGAAATCTAAATCTGACAAAATCGAGACAGCTGCACTAGCGTCAACACCAATAAAGAGTGAGGTCAAAGAAAATGAACCATTAAAAACAGTCATAAAGGAAGAACCTGAATCCACTGATGATGATGAACCGCTTATAAAAAGCAAAATCCTTAAAGAGAAAGAAAAAAGTGACCAATTAAAATATCAACTGTTGAAAGATTTATCTGAGAAGTCAGCCTATGTAAAATTAGAATGTTGGGATGTCGATATGAATAAAAACACTAGAAAATCACTCGATTCTTCAATCCTTCAAAAGGAGGAGAGACAAAATAAAAGGTTTACCAAACAAATAGTAAAATCGAAAGGAAAGTCTTTGTCTACCGATAACAACAACAAAACTAAGATAGAAAATGACGGGTTGAGTTCCGATAGTGACGACGATGACCTGAGTGTTGCGAGTAGACTGCGTGTGCGCAAAGTTATCAAAACAGAGGATGGTTCACCAAAATCGCAAGTAAAGACACCAGTAAAATCCTCACCTTTCAAGAAACAAGAAAATAATAATAACAATGCAAGTAGTAGTTCAACACCGGTTCGTAAAACAGGTTTCGGAGATGGTTCTGATTTTCATCCTGGGTGGGAAGAAGAATTATATCGGTATAAACGATCTCTGCGAATGCCCACTAGACTTATTGCTATACCAAGAGGTCGTTCAGGCGGACCATTCCCTCGAGGGTCTGGAGCTTTCTTTACACGAGGATCCACTTCGTTGCCTGATCTTGACCCAGCTCCACTGTCACCTGCGCCATCATCCGCTCCGTCGGCGGCCACAGACGATTTGTATGCAAGGCGTCCTGATAAACAGACGCTTGATAGTGACCTCGAATCGAATTCGAGCTCCTCTGCTGCTAATAGGTTACACTACGACTCCGAAGCTTCAACATCTACCGTAATATCGACATCTACTGCTAAAAAGAAAAGCTCCATTGTGGATGTTCTCATTCAAAAATGTGGCAGAAAAGATGACTCTAAAAAGAGGTCTAAAGACCTTAAAGACGACAGATCCACTCCTAAGATAATACCTAAAAGCACTAACCCTACAGAGCTATTGCCGACACCTAGCTTGGGTCTTCTAAAGAATGGTAATAAAGGAAATTTGAGTGCAAAGAAAGATAAGCTTATGGAAGACATATTTTACTTAGGTGCTTTCAGAAAAGAGACCGTCAGTGCTTTTAGGAACGCTTTCATTAATAATACTGATGGTCTTATTGGCGCTACAGAGGAGTTTTCACCTGTAGTCTTAAAATCTAGAACTCGTACCGAGAGCAGAGTATTAAAACAGAGAGCTACGATTAAAGAAGTGTTTGGAGACGAAAGACCGGCATCGGCGCCGCCTACTTCGTGTCGTGATGAAGAACCACAAGACGAGGAAGTAGAAGAAGAGAAAGAGAAAGAAATTGTGATTAAAAAGGAACCTGATGCTAAACCTAAGTTTAAACCTAAGAAAATTGTTAAAGACAAATTGAAAAGGCGGTCAAGTTCAATACGAGATGGCCTTCGAAGCACAAAATCATTAAAAAGAAACGACGCTAAAGGTAGATTACTTCGTTTGAAGAAAAGAAATAGTTTGATGAAATCATTAGCATCTAAAAGAATAAAAGACGGATCGGGCAGTAAGCACAAAAAAGAGAACAGTCCTAATTTAGAAGACAAAGATAAACCGAAGGATGAAAGTACCTCATTACCGACCGTTGATGGTACGAAGAGGCGTCTGAAACGTCTGTTTGGAAGAAGAAAGTTTAGTTCCGGTTTTGATTATATACGAAAGAAGAAAAAGATCATTCGAAGAGAAGACGCTAACAATACCAACAAGATCCGCCGACCTGCTGCCAAACCTAGTCCCGAGTCAATTCATGACATACATAAAGAAATAAAAAGCTGGTTTATCAATAAGAGTATTGGCGAGACTCATCTTCACCGCGCTGCCAGACTTGGTTACACGGTAAGTTTCGAAAAATAGCTGTAGGTAAACCGCTTTATTGAGACTACTTGCGGGGCACAGGTGCGCGGGGGGAGGTGAGTGCGGGCAGCGTGAGTGGTGCGCCACGCGAAGAGGATACACCTATCCGCACTCCTGCCTGAATCACTCCGCTCATGTCTCCCTCCGCGCCTGTGTGCTCCGCAGGTGTGGTCTCAATTTTGTTTGTCACTTATCCGCCTAAAACACAAACTCATTCTTGATTTACCTTTTTAGGATTGCGTTGCATACTGCTTGGAGAAGATGGAGGCTGACCCATCGGCGAAGGACAACGCAGGCTTCACTCCGCTCCACGTAGCGGCTGCGAAGGGACACGTGCGGATTGCCCGGCTACTGCTGCAGTACGGAGCCAACGTGTCTGCTGCAGCTCAGGGTGGAATCAGGTAATTAAATCATACATTTCTAATCTGAGCTACAATGCATACGACTTCATCATCATTAATAACAGCCAAAGGACGTCCACTGCTGGTCATAGTAACTGAGGACTTTATAAATATGACCTAGTTGCCTTATATTCTTGGCGACATTTTTTTACGTGAAATGAAATAAAATAACACCGTGACTCTAACGTGACGTGACGTGAAATGGGCTCTTTAGACTAGACCAGACGCTGCATAGACATAGATTCGTTTCTGTCTGTGGTTTTTAGCTTAGCCTTAGATTATTTTTCGCCGTAGAGTCGTGTGGAAGAATCGGCTGTCCGCAGACCGTTGCCCAGGGTGCGCCGGATGCATATTTTAATTCGATACGTCACTCAGGGAGGCTCCTTCCAATGCCTTCCATGCACCCGAGCTTAGCCTTTACAGCTCTCTATACTTAAGATTCTCTTAACCACCTCATTGTCTCAACCGGAGTACTCATGCATATCATCTTAAATACGTGACCAAACTTTAGTGATAATTGACCTAAAATTAACGATCTTCGTTTCAGACCGTTACACGAAGCTTGCGAGAACGCCCACGTGGAGGTGATTCGTCTACTGCTCTCCTATGGGGCAGACCCACTGCTGGGCACATACGCTGGGCAGACGCCCGAGGAGTTGGCAGAGGGCCCGGCAGCTTTGCTGATCCGCCTCCACATATCCGACGTCCAGGGACAAGCCATCGAACCCTGGAGGTTCCCTAATCCTGCTGAGATCATAGGTAATCATCCTAAATCAATATTTTAAACAACAGTTGTCTAAGGTATTGAGAAACTAAGAGCAATAGAAACATAAAAAAATAGCGTCTCGACGGTCAAACGGATAGAGACAGCAGAGTATATTTAGATCGGTTCTAGTGTTTATTGCACCTCTCTAGTTCGTCGAATCAATTTTCCCTAACAATGGTGTGACGTACTCGTATAATTTGAGCATTCATTTGTCATTAAACGCTTGTTGTGTACGTAAGTTATTATTCAATAACATAATTTTGACTAGACGTAACACGTGTTTGGCTTGCATCTTGCGCTGCATTGATTTGTGGTGTCGGTGAGTCCAATGAGTATCGGAGCTAGCCAAAAATTTTATTCACATTTCAACATATAGGTTAAATCTATACTAATATTATAAAGCTGAAGAGTTTGTTTGTTTGTTTGTTTGAACGCGCTAATCTCCGAAACTACTGGTTCGATTTGAATAATTCTTTTTGTGTTGGATAGTCCAGTTATCGAGGAAGGCTATAGGCTATATAACATCACGCTACGACCAATAGGAGCAAAGATATGGTGGTAAATGTGTAAAAAACGGGAGAAAAAAGTCACTATTCCACGCGGACGAAGTCGCTGGCAAAAGCTAGTGTATGTATAAGAATGTACATAATAATGCTTATATGTATACAGGCTGTTTGCAACAAATTAAGCCAAGCCATGGCTGACACTTGCTAAATATACGCACTTAATGTATCTTAGTCGGAGAAAAATTATACAAAAGCCTACATAGTTTACCTTTACCTTATTACTGCGTATTAATTTAAATTTGGTTTATGTACAGTCGACAGCACATCAGACTATACATTTTTGTTGAAAAATAGCCTTTATTCCAACAGCGTGAGATACCGCAGTGTTTGTGTGCTTGACGTGCTGTCGTCCGTACTACCTATTGTTTATAATGAAGAACTGAAATCCATCATGCTGACTAATTAATGCAGACCATGTTGCCCTCACTAAGACATATGATCGTTACATGTATTGGAATCTTATCTTACCTATTTATTCCGTTTCCAGACCGCGAAGAGATCGGGTGCGATCCACTAGCGTCACCGCCGCCTGGCTCGCCGCCGCCGCCGCCCGACGCCACCATCGAGATTCAGACGACCGACGCGCCGCTACCGCCGTTCTACACGCTACGCGCCGCGCCCGGACAGCCCGCCGACGGGCTCTGGTGTCTGCTTCAAGACATTACCAACTTGTTACAGGTAGGTACAGTATCTGACGACCGGGAGGAAAAGGTGACAATCGGTTGCAATGTTCTTTATTATTAAACCGAACGTGGTAACTCAACGATGTTACCGCGGTGTATCTATTTAATGAATTCTTAATTTCAACTTTTTGTTCACTTTTAATGATATACTCTTTTGAAGTCGGCTCATTGTGATATGTGAATTGAACCTTTGTTATTTTCCTTGCAGATAAAATCAAAAGATAGCCTGCTCAAGCAGATCCACTGCGGCTCAGGTTCGCCAAAAGAACTTTTACGCGAGATCCGCACTCAAGAGTTCTTGGAGCGCGCGCAGTGCCACCAACTTCTATGCGCGGGAGAGAAAGTGAACGTGCGCGCGTCCAAAGTGGCGCTCGTGCGCGTCACCGACAAGCTGCGGCAGCTGCTCAAGATAGAGACTGTCCTCATCAGCTGACACTAGACGCGCGGCGGGAGCCCGCACGTGATCCATCACATACGAAGAGTTGAGGGACGCCCACCGTTCTGTTGACGAATCGAATTGAACGCAGCTTTCGGTCTGTGCGCAGCGCGGGCCGCGGGTCGATCGCTTGAACGGTGAATACTGAAAGAAAGCTATGCGATATCTCCTTAAGACGGCGGTGGTGACGGTAGGAGACCGTCAGGACGCCACCGCTTTTTAGAGTCACGGTGTTATTGCACCCATCCGGCCAGAAACGTTTTGCTAGTTTTGTGTAAAAATGTGAAATCGATGAGAGGTGCTGTTTTTTAGTAGAATACGAGGCCTGAGTCGCCTTTTATGGCGTCGTTTCAGATGCTCATTGACTAGAAGTAAAACATTTTATAGTGGTCACGACGAATGGTGAGAAAAGACGTATACGGCAAACCGAAGACGGCTCAACGACGAGATCTATTACCTAGTTCGACTGATTATTATAATCTAAACAAAGATGTATCTCCATTAAGAACAATGTAATAAGTATATATTCGTTTTATGAGACTGTTTATGTTAAGGCAGCCATTACATAATCAATAATCACAACGCCCACGCGTCTGGGACGTTTTGTATTCGAGTCCTTATGTATTCCTTGTACGAACAATTTGTAAAGTGTAAATAATGTAAATAGAGTAATAAGTGAGCGTATTTTGCGTATATTTCGCTTTAAGTGTATAATATTCTCATGGGTGCTATTTAACGTTGGTGTATGGTAAATTGGGTTAGATAAATGAATAGTTAGACGAAGTGCTGAGGCAGATAGACGTTCGATAGATATTAATGTTATTGATAGGCAATTGAATAACGAGAATAGTTACCACATAGTAATTTAAGAAGTTAGATAATCGTAAATCGTGTGTGCAATAGATGTGAATGTGTTGTGTTGTATCTGTGCGTGTGCGTGTACTAGAAAAAGAAGGCGGGTGAAGGTGTCGACACAGGGTTGGACGATGCCTTAGCACACGATTCCTGTACTTAACTCATCTAGCATGAATAAGTGCAATAAATCGTAGGCATATTGAATAAAAATTTATGGCTCCTCGTGTACTTGGACACAACATTTTTTGTGTTTTCTGTAATTCTTAATGAAGCCAATTTTTTGAGATTATCTCCTCACATTAAAATTTAAATTCTTTAGTTCAAACGTTCCTGCCTATTAAACTTTGTTCATTGTTATGTTTGATAATGTCTGTCCGAAATATTAAGTTTATTATACAATAATTATTTTGCTTATTAATTAAAACAAGTTATGTTTTTATTTATACACAACTGTATCAAATTAGGAAAATTTATAAAACCATATTATGCATATCGCAAAATGTTATTGATGTTGTATATAAAAATACCTATGTACTATAACAAATTTATTTTTAAATTATTTTCAAGCTCTATCTTCTCAGAAAGCCAATCCTAATATGAAGAACATCTGTAATTTATTTGGAATGTAGGAAATACCTGCGAGTATTTTTGGAGATTGTATGATTGGTAACAAGTTTTTATACATCCTCTGTAATTTAGTCACGTTCCGCCCTATTTACTTTATGAAAACAAGTAACGAAGAAGTACATGAATAATCTGTGATGGCATAATTAGATGATTAATCTTGCTCGCGGTGTATATCTAGTGTGAAATAAAATAAAGGTGTAAATGGAACTGACAAATAAACAGCATGTATACTTTTCTGAATGAGAAATTCTTGTACTCCTATCTGTTATTAATAAGCAGTACCTACGATTAAGTATTATTATAATTATTGACACATTTCTTGTTGATAACAATGAAAATAAAAAAAATGTGAACAATTACTCAGTTTTTTCAATGACCAATTACAATTAATCCTATGCTATCGTCCAAAAAGGGACAACGGACGTAGAACGTAGAATATCAGAACAGTTCAGACATCTGGATACTGGATAAAGTTTGAATTGTAAGATAGAATCAAGGGCTAATTTAGTTATCAAAAGGTATAATCAAAGATAAAAATAAAACTTGGTGGGGCGATTTAGCGAAAGATGACGTTCAACAGATAAAGTTTGTTTAAGATCTGGCAAAAAAACAGGTTGTAAGAGGTCCATGAAAGCTAAAGTAAAGTTTAAAAAAATTCAATGTCAGGTGAACAGTTGCACAAACGAGAGCTGCTTCTAGAAACGACTTCAAAAAAATACGTTTGATATTACTTGTGATACAAGTAAACAAGTAAATATATAAAAGGTAATGATGGGAAAATACTAACTTCTGATGAATGCAGAAAAATGCGCTGGTAAGAATACTCCGATGTGAGAAGAATAAGAAACAAGAAAGCGGTTGGCCCCGATAAAACATCAGCCCATATCTGGAAAATGCTTGGTGGGATCTTATGACTTACAGAACTCGATTGAAACCATCAAATTCATAGCGGTAAAGTTACTTAACTCCATTGTACAAAAAAAGGAGGTGACGTTAGCCAATGTGCTTATCACAGGGGAATTAAGCTAACTTCACACACACACACACACACACACACACACACACACACACAAACACACACACACACACACACACACACACACACACCACACACACACACACTTAAAGTTTGGGAGAGTATCATAAGTAGGCGTGTAACTGAAAAACATAGAGCAAACAAGGAAGACGTCATACACTGGTCTTTATCGACCTTAAGAAAGTATATACATACTCAGAGATACGTACAATTATTGCATAACTCGATTCGATTCGATTCGATAGTGCATTGCTCAGCCAGGCCACAAGGGCTCAGATCCGGTAAAACCGACAAACCGAGGTGCACGTGTTGGGGGTATGAGCGACACGCTCTGGGATGGGAGAGGAATGTCGGAAAGCCGCAGCCTCCAACGGTGTCCAGAGTAGTTATTACAACCTTAGCCCTGGTGTGGGAGTAGGGAAGACGAGTATCATCCATGGGGAGTGAGCGTTGATGCTGCGAGGGGTTGGGCTATCTTGCCATGGTGGTCTTCCGTGTTTGTTATTTTCTCGTTTTCCGATTCTGATCCGCTGTCCGTTTCGCTGAGGAGGAAGATTTTCTGTGCTTCTTTTCTTAGTTCGCTTTTGTCTTTTGCGATTTCTTTCCACTCTTCAAGACAAAAATCCAGCTGGCCTTAGCGCTTCTTTTCAAGTAAAAGTTGGTGTGCATCAGGGATCCGCTCTAAGCCCGCTGTTGTTCAAATTGATAATGGATTATCTGACAAAATATTTACAAGCGCCACTACCATGGTATATATGTTTTACGCCGACGACAAAGTCTTCGCCGCTGAGTCAGCAGACGAGATGCAAATCGAGCTTACATCTTGGAGTAAAGCACTGGAAAGAAGGCCATTACAAGGCCTTTTTTATTTATTTAGTATTTGCGACTCCCATAAGTCCAGACCAAGCGGAGTGGAGTCGAAGATGGAACGAGCTCGCCCAGAAGGTGCCTTCAAGTCAGCAGGAGCTAAACAGAGTACATGCAAGCAATGTAAATTTTCTACAACAGCTCAAATCGAGAAGAATATCTATATCGGTGACTGAACACTCCTTGCATAAAGTCATACGTTTTAAATCCTTGGGTTCTGTCTTAACATCCGAATAGTGACGCTGAGCTGACGTTTGCTGATGTATGATAATGTATGATGATGTGATGAGTTGGCTATTTCTTGAACATTTTGGTACTCTTCGACCAAATCTTCGACTCGACATCGACACCCAAACCCAAACATCCGCTTCCGTCTTTGAGTATATATAGCGCCGTGTATATGTTGGTGGTCGTCTTATTATTTTAACGTCTATCGGACTAACGTGAAGTTCGTGTGAGTGGTGTGGGTGTTTCGTTTGTTGCCTTCTATTTTTCTGTCACTGGTTCTGTCAAAATTATGTCAAATTGCTGCTTGCTTGCGACTCACTTCAAGACTATTACAAACGGTAGATTTGTTGGGTTGGGCGAGGCCCTATTTTTAATTTTGTGTGTGAATAATTTGTTATGGAGTTATTATCAAATTAGAAGAATTTCATGATTGATCAGTGAGGTTTGTATCGTAATTATTGGAATGCTTTCAAAACCCTAGAAGTTCAAATTACGTATCACGGCTACATTATTTTTATTCCCTTTGTTACAGAAAATGAAATACTACTTGTTACTTTTAGCGGTAACGAGTTTCGCTGAAACTCAGGAACAAAACCAATATAACCCGAACTATCCTCAGCAGCAGTACCCGCAGGATAATAGTCAGAATGGGTCGCAAAACCGGCCTAACCCACAAGTCCCTTACGGCAGTTTCGCAGTCAACGGAAATGACTATAATCAAGCACAGCAGAGCTCGTTCTACTCCTCAGACAGCTTCGACTCTAACAATTACAATAATGAAAATGAAGTAGACTCAAACAGTGACGGTTATGATGATAGATTTGATTATGACGAACGATTCAAATGCCCTCCAAATTGGATTCGCTACAGGGAGTCATGTTATCGTTTCACAAAGTCGCCAACACGCCCGCGAAATGAGGCTCGTAAAATCTGCCAAGCTTATGAAGCTGATTTAGCCGCAATAAGTAGCCCTGAAGAGCATGGGTTTATCATAACCAGTTTGATGAAGCTGGACCCACAAAAAGGATCCTGGTATGTAGCAGGACACCAACAGTCTCCAGGATACTGGACAAATGATGTAGATGGTTCACAACTCACAGGATTAGAGAATGCTTTCTTTGATGATGATCGTCTGTTGATTCAGAACAGCTACAACATCTTGCCCCGAGATTACTTGATATACAGGTTTTCTAATGAAGAAGGGCGCTGGGGTTTGACTGCGGTTGAAGGTACACAATATATTCACTTTATTTGTGAAGGCCAGATACAAAGGCTGCAATATCTCAGAGAGGAAGAGAGATCATTTACTTATGGCTTGGATACATATGACCCTGAGAGAATTCCCCGAGGTCCTTACTTTATAAAAGAGCCAGTAGACACTATCTATGATCCACTCAGAAATTATCATGTCCAACTAACTTGTATAGCTGGAGGTTTTCCAGCCCCAGTTTACAAATGGTACAGAGAAGATTACCAAGTTGACAATCCAGTCTATATTGAAATTAACCCCCTAAATGACACAAGATTTGTCTTAAGTGGTGGCACATTAATGATATACAACCCTGATGCAGACAAGGACAATTCAAAATATCACTGTACAGCATCTAATAAATTTGGCTTAGTTCGTTCTGAATCTGTTAGATTGTCATTTGGTTTTATTAGAGAGTTCAACCAGAAAAGACCAGTTGAAACTGGAAACCAATATTGGGGCAAAGTTATGTATTGTGATCCACCTTCTTATTACCCAGCGGTAAATTTCTTATGGGCTCGTAATTATTTCCCTAATCTTGTTGAAGAAGATAAGAGAGTTTTTGTGTCTTATGATGGTGGCCTTTATTTCTCAGCATTAGAAAATATTGACAGAGGAAATTACAGTTGCAATGTGCAAAGTCGGGTTTCCGATGTTGGGAGAAATGGTCCATTCTTCTCACTTTCCGTCTACCCTCATTCTGATTACCAACAATTGAAATTCCCCAATAATTTCCCTAAAGTCTTTCCTGAAGCACCTATTGTCGGTCAAGAAGTAAGATTAGAATGTTTCTCCTTTGGTTACCCAGTACCATCATACAACTGGACCAGGAAGAGTGGAAACATACCAAGAAAATCATTTTTAAGTAACTTTGGCCGTGTACTCACTATTCCAAATGTGGGTGTAGAGGATGAGGGTGAATATCTTTGTGATGTTAAAAATGACCGAGCTCGGATATCAAATAAAGTATATTTAAAAGTTCAGGCTGAACCCAATTTCACAATTCCTCTGTCTGACAAGCATGTTGACAATAGAGGAGAATTGCACTGGAACTGTGAGGCATATGGTATTCCTGATGTCAACTATACCTGGTGGAAGAATGGTCAGAAGTTGTCAATGAACACACTAGAAGATGCAGACAGGGATCGTTATGTTATTCAAGATAATGTGTTTAAAATTAAGTTTTTGGATCCCCAGAGAGATCCAGGCATGTATCAGTGTGAAGCGAAAAATCAGCTCAGAGCCAGGTACTCAACAGGACAGTTACGCGTTCTATCGTTAAAGCCATCGTTTAAGAAACGACCACTAGAATCTGAAACATATGGGTCTGAAGGTGGCAATGTCACCCTTAAATGTAATCCTGAAGCTGCTCCAAAGCCAACCTTTACATGGAAAAAGGACGGTATCATCATAGGCGCAGGAGGAAAAAGGTTTATTTCTGAAAACGGAAATCTCATAATTAGGCAGCTCTCTAGAGATGACGAAGGGGTTTACACGTGTGTCGCAAAAAATCAGTATGGATCAGACGAAAGTCGCGGCCGCCTCATAGTCCTGCGCACGCCACGATTCCTGGCGAGACTTCCGCCGCGGATCACGACTCAAGTAAATGACGTAGTGTTCTTGCATTGTAATGCTGAAATAGACCCTATTTTAGATACAGCATATTTTTGGAATCACAATGGAATTCGAATCAAAGACGCTTCTGATTATTATGCGGATAAAAGAATCAAAATGGATGGGGGTGAGCTTACAATATTTAATGTAAGCCTGTCGGACGTCGGTGATTATGAGTGCGTTGTTAAGTCGGCAATTGGACGTATTTCATCTCACACGCAGCTGCGTATCGAAGGACCACCGGGTCCTCCTGGAGGCTTACAAGTCCTCAATATTCAGCGCTCATCCGTAACGCTCGAATGGACCGACAGCAATTCCAACGGACGCCCGATCACTGGGTACATTGTCACGGGCCGGACGAACTGGAACGCTACGTGGATAATGATCAGCGAAAACGTGCAAAACGTTATAGAAGTCGATCGGTACAATGGACGCAAACGCGCTACGGTGGCCGCTAATCTCTTGCCGTGGTCCGTTTACGAGTTTAGAGTCCAAGCAGTTAACTACTTAGGAACAGGGCAACCGTCGGCGCCTAGTCCTCAGTTCTCGACTTTGCCCGATAAGCCGTATCAAGCTCCTGCGAACGTGGGCGGAGGAGGCGGAAAGATTGGAGACCTCACTATCACTTGGAATCCGTTACCGCCATCTCTTCAAAACGGGCCAGGAGTTCACTACAAGATATTTTGGCGTCGGAACGGAACTGAAGTCGAGTTTCAGTCGCTGCTTCTCAAGGAGTATGGGAACGTCGGGATGCATGTCGTGCACATATCGCTGACGTATTTCTTTACGCCTTACGAGGTGAAGGTTCAGGCGTTTAACGATTTGGGGGCGGGGCCTGAGAGTGCAGTGGTGATGGTGTACTCGGCAGAGGACATGCCACAGGTGGCGCCTCAGCAGGTGTCCGCGAGGTCTTTCAACTCGACATCTTTGAACGTGACGTGGAACCCGATAGATCAGTCGCGCGACCGACTCCGCGGCAAGCTCATAGGTCACAGGCTGAAGTACTGGAAACAGCACAACAAGGAAGAGGAGTGCATTTACTTCTTGTCGAGGACAACCCGCAACTGGGCCCTTATCGTGGGATTGCAGCCTGATACTTATTACTTTGTGAAGGTAAGTGTTATTTGATGATGTCCTAAAGTTTAAATTCTTCTTTTCTTGAATCAGTCAGCTTGGGTAGGTAGGTTCCAAGTCTTAGGCCTGATATTTTAATAGTTAGATAGTAAATATTTGTCGAATATGATACAATATGGCGTGTTTTAAAACGACACCTATTTGCCGCCGGCAATCATTTATGCAAAGACATTTTAAAATATTGCGCTTTGTACTTTATCAGCAATTCTTTACAACATCAGTGGGTCATACTATAACATTTTTGCTATCCACAGGTGATGGCATTCAACTCAGCGGGCGAAGGACCGGAGAGCGAGCGTTTCCTCGAGCGCACGTTCCGCAAGGCGCCACAGAAGCCGCCAGCATCCGTCAACGTGTGGGCCGTCAACCCGAGCACCGTGCGTGTCGTGTGGCGCTACGTGCAGCCGTCTGATGAGGAGGAGCCGCTTATTGGCTACAAGGTAAATTTACTGTGGTTTAGCTACTATTAAAGAAGGCGACGCAGTAAGAGACAGCATCCGTCAACGTGTGGGCCGTCAACCCGAGCAACGTGCGTGTCGAGTGGCGCTACGTGCAGCCGACTGATGAGGAGAAGCCGCTTATTTGCTACAAGGTTAGATGACTGCTGTTTAGCTACAATTGAAGTAAGCGTCGCAGTAACAGACAGCATCCGTCAACGTGTGGGCCGTCAACCCGAGCACCGTGCGTGTCGTGAACGTGCAGCCTTACTGATAACGAGGAGCCTCTCATTGGCTATAAGGTCAGTTAAATACAATCAGACACTATTAGCGTTTCCGAACTGGTACAATACTACCGACACACAGCAATACTGTCGAATCGATACTATCAAACCTGACTGTTGCTAACACCCGATCGATACTATCGGCCTATCACAATATTATTGCTTTTGCTCAACTATCGATAGACCTATCGGTAGTGATAGTGAACTATCGAGCGGCGATGCTAGCCATTATTAAAATAAGCATCGTAGCAACGGAAAGCATCTGTCATCGTGTTTTCCGTCCGACTAGCAACCTATCAGGGTCTTGCTTGAATAAAATACGTTAAACTATGTAGTGTGATCATCTCAATTGGTATCAAGGTTAGCTCAGAATAAATGTGCATTGAGATTAAAATGTTAAGGATCACTCAATAAGGATAGGATCATATTTCAATTTATTTCAAACTTCATGCCCAAAAAAAAGTACATATGGCGAACCTAATACCAAAAGCATTCTCTACTAGTCATCTGGTCCAATAAATTGTTTCTTGTGTCGCCGTATGTAATCAGCCTTCTATTTAAAAGTTTTGTGTGCGATATAACTTTCACGTAACCATTATGAGACTGCAGTTTGACAAATTATCTCTTTACAGGTGCGAGTGTGGGAAATAGATCAAGATATGAGCACGGCGAACGACACGATAGTTCCAGTGGAACACAACCTGGAGGCGTATGTGACGAGTCTCACCCCTGGCAAGACGTACAACCTGCGAGTGCTGGCCTACTCCAACGGTGGCGATGGCCGCATGTCCTCACCGGCCATCACCTTCCAGATGGGAGATTACCACAGCGACTCCTACGGATACTATGTCAAAGGTAACTCAGCGAACACCCACCGCCTACCAATGTTACTACTTATCATTGTCACACTATTTTGGCATTTATCGTGATATTTATAACGACATATACGACAGCATATCTTTAAGTATATTTTTTTACAATTATTTTGCACTCGCTTTTATACAAACGTTTCTGTTTTTATTCTCTGTCCGTAGTTAGGTTGTGATACTGTCCGGCCATTTATTTCTTGTATTTTTACTTTTATAAGATTCTTGAGTACTGAACTTTTACAAAAGCTTTTTATTATGTTAGGATAAGTGTAAGTTAAATTAGCTGTTAACATTCAACTTTATTATCTTCGTAAGTAGGGGTGAATATGAAGCCGTGTAAGCAGCGAAAGTATGTATGTAATCATTTGCTTAAAAAAATATTGCACTGAACACGGAGTGATCTCCTTTACTTGAATGATAGCTTTTGAATCTACAGTTATCTTATTTATTATTTATCAACACCAGATTATGTTCTTCCTAGAAACTACAAGGCTTCATATTCGGCCATTAGATTTATGTATTATATATTTTTATATCATATTGTATAGGTAAACCGCATCATTGAGACCTCGCTTGCGGGGCAAAGGTGTGCGGGGGGAGACGGGAGCGCGGTTAGTGAGCGGCGCGGGCGGGTGTTTCGCGGCACCCGCATCCCTCGCGCGCCCCGCTATCGCCTTCCCTCACGCCCCTGTACCCCGCAGGCGAAGTCTCAATGAAGCGGTTTACCTATAATATGTTATGAATGTACCAATGTCAAATTTTGTTGACAATAATTAATTAGGTAAATTGAGATTTCTCAATTTACATTATTATATTTTACGAAATGATTTCTTTACGTCCACGCATCAGAATCTCGTAGTGATAAGAGTATATTTTCTGCTTGTTTGTGTATTTGGGATACATACATGTACCGACAATCCGAGCCATTTTCATGATCTTTGTAGGATAAGACATCATTTTTTACATAAATGTAAGTGGGAATATTTTTGATGTACAAAACTTAAGCTATCTGTTATGGCTATATCTTGATCAAGCGGTTTCTTCAAGCAAAGTATTCTTTTCATTTGAATAAGAAAGGAATGGCTTGATCATTAATTATATGTAGAGTCGCACTTCTTCGTTGGTGGTTTATTTAATTATGTACTTGCATTCATTCCAAAATATGTTTTGGTGTATTATACAGTGTAAATGAAAATATATTCACATTCCGTTGTCCAAGAAGCAAAATGTAATATGAAAAATGCCTTAGAAATGTTAACATATCTTTTTACGTAAATAAAAAATGTTATCAATAAAATGACCCACAAAATATAGTCATTGTTTCTTTAACTGGACTTTATTTTAGTTGAAAAACAAATATTTGACTAATCTATATTATTAACATGAGGGTTTCTCCATCAAGTCACAAGAAGACTTGGAAGATGTGTGAACCATCGTCGTCATCACGACATCCACTCGTTCCCGTCGGGATTTTATGACTTGCGGCGTATGCGCGACGCTTGCGCAGTTCTTTCAGCATAATACAAAAGTACCTACCTATATTGTTGCGAGAAGCATGTATGATGGATGCTTTGGGTACTTATATTAGTTTCGGCTGGCCAAACTTCAGGATCTCTCTACCTATTTCTATAAGGTACTTGCGCAACGTTTTTGATATTGATTAAATTTGATTTTGATTTGATTTTGAGGAATAAGTTTTTTTATGAATTTTATACAGCCAAATGTACAAATGGCGGATTCAACACAGCTTTGTACTCTCTATCAGTCATACTAACTAGTTCTTGTTAAATGAAACTCGTAAATCGTTATACATAATATTATTTTTTAATTATAACAATACATTACAATTTCTTATATTTTACCTTACGTTTTAAACACTTCGCATCAACATTCTCTAATAGGTCCATATCGATAGAATTTTTCCGCTTCAGCAAGCTTGTGTCTTCTGCCACCTGATCTTTCTTAAGTGGCAGTAACCCAACAGCGTACGGTATGTCCTCGTCGAGAGTAGAGTTCATGTTAGATTGTTCATTCTCTTTATTATCACCATCATTCATAATTTGGTCCCATTGAGCGGACTTTGCATTTGAATCTGTCAGGTCAATTACGGATTCATCAAACCGATTTTCAGAAGTGATTGTATCTACATGATTATTCCGATTGCAGATTTCGTCGTTTCGAATATTTTCTTGATCCCAAGTTTCCTTATTATTGATATCCATGTTGTCCCATTGTAACCCGCTAGACGATATACTAGGAGACAAATCTCCCGTCTCTTGATCCTTGGCTTCATCTCGTTCTTGTTCTTTGTCGAGTTCTACACCCTTCAAAGAATTCTCATTTAAGTCTTGAATGTCAGCATTAGAATGTATACTATCATCAGCATCATTGGAGTCAGTCGGGTGTGTTATATTCATACGATCCTCTATGTTCATTAGATCTTTGATGATCTCGTCTCTTTCTCGGTTTATCTTGTCTTCATACCTGTTTTCATCATCAGTTTGTTTAGGAGTAGACATCAAGCAGTCTAGAGCATCTTCTTTAAAATCTGTAGTTTGAGGTAATTGGAGTCCAAAATCGTCTTCAGGGTTAAGTGGATTGTACTGCTGATGGAGGTTTTCATTATTCTTGGTATTTAGTAAAGACATACTAAAGTTGGAGTCTAATGATGTGCTGACAGGGCAGAGCTGCTGTTCTTCATAGTATTTCTTCACATCGTCACTCATCGACTTAGTGAAAAACTGCATATCGCTGTCAATGCCTGAAAAGTCGTGCGCGTTCGAGTGATCATTGCCTTCTTGTAGACGTGGGTCAAGAACCACATAGTTTTGCTGCTCTGCAAACGATTCCAAGGTATCCGGAAGGATCGCGTTCAAACTATTGATCGCTTCTTCTTGTTGAGTGAACTGATTGTCATCTTTTCCATAATTAGAAGCTGTTGGGTAACTTTTAGATCCGAGCATAATTTCGCCCCTTTCTATCGATTTAGACAGATCATCGATGCTCTTAATTTCGCTTGGATCAGCAACTTTTTCGATGATGTTCGGCTGCTCAATAACTTCGTATTGTATCTCGCTGCTTTGTACCATATCTAGCAGTACTTGCTCGTTAACGTTTATGTAGGAACCATCTCCAGATTCGAAGAGTATGGGTAGGTCGGTTGGCAGTCCGGCGCTCTTTAGAGCGTTGACGTATTGGGACATGGCAGTGCCCATACCACCGTTGGCGGTATCGCTTGCAGAACTGCATATAGGGGTGTTGGAGTAGCTAGACGTAATGGTTTCGTTGCCCATATTGTGTTCTTTGCTGTAGGCAATAGTAGGGTCGAGTACATTGGAGGAGACAGTCTGGTCCATGTACATAAGGTCGTTGTCGATGTTCATGTAGTTGTGACTGTCGGAGTTGTCCGGCCCGCAGATGCTGTTCACCGCTTGCGATAATGTCACTCTATCCATGTAATCCTGAAAATAATAAGATAGATATCTTACTGCACACATATAGGAGCTGGTTGAGTATTTTTCTAGAAAGATCTCTTGGTGTATTTACCTGCATGTGACGCGTCTGCAAATGCTTGAGCTGGTGGATGGCCTTCCGCGAGTCTTGCTCGCGACGGAGCAGCGCGCGTTCCGCTGCCCGCCCTAGCACGCCCGTTGTGTCCCAGCCTCCGGCGCGCTGTAACCAATTCTCTGATAAAATCTACGTTTACACTGTTAGTATGATATTTAGTAAAATGTATAGATAGTGCCATCCACGAAGGCGCGCCCCACTCTTTTTTTGATTGAGGAACACGTGACACGGTGACACGCGTGTCAGTTGCGAGCCGGCCGTCTTTCAAAATTTCAGGCTCGTCACGAAAGTGGCTCTACTTAAATTATTTTTAAAATGTCAAGGAAAGCCCAGTGTGTTGTACTAAAAAATAAACCTGGTATAATCTTCTGTCATTGTTAAATTTACTTAAAGAATTATAATGGTAACTTAAACACCAAAATAAATTTTAAATAAAAAAAACCATGTGGTACTTATAATATTACCGGGATGTACTTTATCGGGGAAGGCTATTAAACATCACGCTAGGACCTACGTGTACGAAGAAAAAACAATTTACGCGTATGAAGTCCCGATGCTCCTATATTTCTCTTATAAAGACACTTTTAAATATATTTTTTTAATGTTATAAAACGTTCTTATATATATTTCGATTACGTCAATAGTAAAAATGTTACTGGTGCAATTTTAAAAAAAATATTACTCGTCTAGTAGCTAACCATACCCACTTAAAACTATATCTAAGTTGAGCATCTTTCCCTTTGAGTGTATTTTTTGCAGTGTGCTTGTCATTCAAAAGTCATTATGATGTTCGAAATTCAATTCAAATGTTGGAAAAAGCTTGCACACATGTACTATAAACGATTTGGACGAGTGGAGGGGCGCGCCTTCGTGGATGGCACTATCTATAAATATAACCATAGCTACGTTATGCATGGCAAAATGATGTGAATTACAATATGAACACATACAAAAAGAGGCAATATAGGTACCTACATGTTGCAAACGAAGACCTCATTATAAGAAGGAATCCAATTCAGACAGCTACATTTCCACTGAACACCAGTGTCATGGTTTGCCATGGCATTATGTTATGATACGTGGCAACTTCTTTAGTAACACCACAAGTCTCTATAATTTAAATATTTATTGTTATCCTTATAACTCTGTGGTGTGCCAAATAAATTACTTTCCTTTCTTCTTTACATCATGCATTATCAGCCATGCTCCGGATCCAAGAATAGTCATCTAATAAGAGGTATACTTAATTGGGAAATTGGGATAGTATATTGCAATAATCAAAACCCACCCTTACACTAGGGCGGCCGCGCCGTGGCTTGATCGCTCGCGGTCCGTCGGCGTAGTCCACAACAGCGCTGCTGCCTCCGTTTTCGATATCGAAAGGAATGCGCACCACCGTATCCTGCTGCGTGGAAATATTACAGCTTATTTACACGTTTATGATTGGTAAACCGAAGCACATAGGTAGGCTAAATAGTATATGCTACAGTAGTAGGTAAGTATGCTAAAGTCGGCGTGTTTAAAGTCAAAGTCAAAAAATTTTAATTGCCATTAAGTGTAACAGGATCTTAAAATTAAAATGAGGGCTTAAATACTTAATGACCCTGTCGGGTATTGCAACATATACATAGGTTCTAGCTACATAATTTTCTTAAAAATTAAAGTAAGAAAATAATTACTAAGTTAAGAGGTCTTCACTTTAACGTGAAGCGCCGTTTTAATGAAGTTTATGTATGTGTTATCAACTGAGTCGCGTCATTGTTATGTCTAACTTGCTTGCACTTGCCGATAAAGCAGCGCGCTGCATATTTCTTTCCTATTGGGCTTGGCATTATGGCCTAACGACTCAGTTGCTGACGCGCTGGCTATAGTAAAAATTATTCAATCAATTGAATCATGGACAGGCATTCAAACAACGAAATAACGTAGAAACCTTGTTTGTTCGTGTCAAAGAATCGGCGGATGGAGTGCAAGTGCTGGTCTGCGGCGGCAGCTGAGGTGGCGGAGGTTTGGGCTCCTCCTTAAAAAAAAGTGATAAGTATCTGTTCAGCAGTATAAGCTCATAAGGCTCAATCTAACCATAAGTCTAGAATTCCAGGTATTACCAAAAATGCTTAATGTTTTTTTTTGTAAATGCTGAAACTTATTGAAATAGTAGATTGTTATACAAGGGAAGAAAGCGACCCATTTCACTCGAGATGTTTCTGGCGCTCGAACGAAGTGAGAGCGCCAATAATTCGAGAGTGAAATGGTGCTTTCACCCGAGTTCAGCATACTATTTTTCATTTCGACTGTGAGGAAAAACATTAAATTTACAATAGTGGTTGTAGATGTCATGGTCAGGTATTATGTAGTAAAGCGAGAAAGGAAAACTCAAGTTTTTGCACAAAAAGACAGTTAATTAACAGTTCTCCAAACATCTAACATGATTAAAAAGAATAACGACACGAATACATGAAAACAGTACGAAAAAGCAGACGATACGAAATAATTAAAATCCTTGTAAAAAATATCGATCGAATTTTCCCCACAGATAATAATTGTCAAAATTTAAAAAAGTAGGCATAGAGTTCAAAAATAAAAAATGACACTGACAATGTAAAAAAAAAGTGACATCTTGGTATTATGGCGGGAAGCCGAATATTTTAATCACAGATTAGTAAATGTATATTTTAATTCAAGATTGAATCAATTGAATATTTTTTATATCAACGATCATAATAAACATGTTTTTCAATGTATACCTAAACAAAAATGTTTATTTTTTTTATAATATGATGTGACTCAATTATCTTTGATCCAAACTTTGACTGCATGCCTTGACTCTATACCATGCCAATTAAAACTAAATTACTTTCCACCCTAGGGATGGATAAGCTATTTTCCACCCGGCTATCTACACAGGAAAGTGCTATTTTCCGAACAGGAGAGATGAAAAATCATTTTATTACGATAATTAGTTAAAATATTACACGCAGATTAGAGGAATTATTTACAAGTAATAAAACAATAGTTTTATTTATTCAATGAAAAAGACAATCTCACGAAGGCGCTATTACGGCAAATCTACGCAATTTGCATCAAAAGTACCAGGCGCACATAACGAACGAGGAGGTTTACTTATTGCTATGATCGAAACTGACGTCATATCCGTAAAAAGAGATAGCACTGTCGCAATCTTTAAGAGAGAAAGGGACAGATAATTTACGTTGTCAATAAATGCGGTATGACGACATTAACGTCAAAAGAGATAGCACTATCGAAATCCATTAGAGAGAAAGAGACACACAATCTACGTCATCAACACATGGGGCATGTAGGAAAGAGAAAGGAAATTATATTCAAGTAAGAAAGACAAAGACGGGTAGAGGTTGTTGGCAAGTCTGTTTATCTAGTACCCTCCATCAATGTTATATTATTAAAGAAAATGACTCGTTTCTGCTATAAGCGAGGCGTGAATTACCAACTGGGTATTTAATTTGATATCTCAGTACCAATATTTTAAGAGGAAATCTTTAGTGTAAAAAACCGTTGCTTCGCGATGTTTATTACTACAGTTATTAAGTAAAAAAAGTACACAACATTATACCTGTGCATGTAAATCAATCAGAGATTGGGGTGGTCTGTTGATCACCACGGGAGGAGTAAAAACCGGCAGTTCACCTAAAAATGGTAGGTTAAGTATATTATCGCAATCATACTTGAAACAATTAATTAAATAAATCAACTCTTATTGGTAAACTAAATCTTCTTACTGTGGTTAGTTATTCCGAGGCCCTCTTTGGTAACTTTAGACAATCCTTTAATTTTAAGAAATTGGGCTGCGGAGACAAGCTCATCCAAATTTTCTTCCAGGCATTGGGTTTTCCCACAATACATAAACTCTACTAGGCATTTTAAGACACTGAACCTCATTTTCAGTATAATAAGCGGTTCGCCAGTTTGTTTTTGCAGTACTTCCTAGGGAGAGAATAACAGAAAATTAATTTATTCATGTGCTTTATGCTTTCAGCTCATATCTGAAATTATGTCTTTCTTGCAGTATACATTTCTTTGACGTAAGAATTGCAAATTCACTTACTTGAAAATACGCACTGCTTGCAGCAAGCACCGCTTTGTGCACTCGTAAAGTATGTGAACTGCACATGAGTGTCATATCCACTAAAGATTGCATTTGGAGTAATTTACCAAACCTGGACATTAGATGCTCAGAGTAATCCTCATAATGGAGGCTATACCGTATTGGGGCCATGCCGAAGCAATTCTCGAACAACTAGCGCACCTAAGTTTTAAAATATTTACTTATATTCTGTTCGACAAGGAAAATATGACAGGCGCGAAGACACTTTGCGAGGTTAAAAACAAAAGAAAAACAAAATTGTTTGCACGTCATTTAGAAAAATAAATGGCTCTTCATCAATGTATGTAAAAAGTATATAAGTGACTCTATGGTAATAGTAAGAGTTTGGTAGGAAAGAGCTTTGTTGAACCAAGTGATCATCAATCTCGTAGGCGCCGCGTTTTTATTAATATATTTGTATCTAACAAGCCAACAATATAAATTGAAATTAAGTAACCAATATAGAATTGTCTACGAAACTAACTCATTAAAAAATAAGCAATATTTTGATAGTTTATTTTTGTTTTTTTATAGTGTTTTGTCACCATACAAACTTAATAATATAAAAATATTTTGATGTTTTTACATAATACATAAGTAAGTACATAGAGGAAGAAAAATGCAAGTAATTTGTATTGGATTGTTTTAATTCTTTAAAAATGCAGATAAAAGTAAAATGTTAGAAAATGAATTCATTACAAATTTGTATTTATTGTAGTTAACTACATATTAACAGTAAGTAAGACATAATTAGATTATATACTAAAGCATGAAAGAGACAACAGACATAGACTGTAAAAACATATTCTATCACAGACTACTTAACCAATTTAAGTACAGAAATACGAGTAGGCAGAGTATTGAGTCGATAAAACAATGTTGGAATTGTATAGTATTTTTTATCTTAATAATTATATTAATGCACTGGCACGTTTCTGAAAATAAGTAAGATAGTTTAAGTTTAATATAATCCAGTTGGAATGTGTGTAGGAATGCGATTAATTGTTCATAATAAGGCACTTGGAACTAATAGAATGAGGTCATAGTTAGACATTTTGTATAATCAGACATAAAATTGAAGTCTTTCGATTTAAATGATTCGAAGTTAAAGATAGAGAACAAATAAATGTAACTTATCCATATCTCGATTTTTTTACTTAGTTATATAATTACAATAACTACAAAACCATTAAATAGTTCCATAGAATCTAACCACACTTAGTTATGAAATTCATATTTTAACATTTAATTAAGTTATTCGAATCAATTTATTGTTCAAGGAAGAGTTATCAATAGATAAATACATTTAGCTTCCAACACATGAAATTAATAATTTTAAGAGCATGTAATCCAATTAACTTAGAAATACAAATTTGTAACATTTCCAATACTTTTAGTATCGTCTTAGAAGTCAGTTTCTATACAATAGCTTTTACGTTTACCCTTACCTTCCTACGACAAAGCTCATTTACGCCGTGTCACAGCCGCGAAGCCTTCGACACCCTCGCACGATTCGCAAAAATACTGGAACACATTCTGAAAAATATCTGAGATAGAAATGCTATGTAAGTACTTTCCATAATATGTACCACTGTGCCTGTATGTACTTTATGTCATGTTATGTACTTTATCATAAACAAAAAAAAACTTTTTTTATTGATTAAAAAAAACAATCAAAAATCAAATTAGAAATAGGCGGGAAACCTTGGATAAATAAATTCGTCCTAGGCGGGAACATATTATAAGTACATTTTCGTTTTTTACGTTACAACTACACTGCATTAACCACAACTATTTTTAGATAAGTATTATTTTAATACACGTACTACTACTGATATTGTCCCTCTACTGGATTTGATTAGTAAAAAAATCCATCCCAGATATTACAGAACTAAGTATTACGATTTTTAATAACTGACGGCCATGTCCTAAAATTAAATAATTTTACTCTAATGAAGTTAGTTTTCGTTCATTCCAATATTTATAGAAAAATATTCATCAGAGAGAGTGCGTTATTTTATTTTAGTAAGTATCTGAAAAACAGGTCAGTAAGGTTGCATAGGATTCAAACTGCTGACACTATTGCAACAAGTGTACGTACGTCGAATTTTGTGTATTATACACACGTGTGTGTACATTAAAGTTTTTTTATAAGAGTATTGAGTACAACATGTATAGTTTATTTGCATATCTATTTTTAAAACTCAATTTTGTAATCACAAAGGAATCCTATGAAAACCTTCACACCATTATTTTTTTTACTGTCACTTACATAATTTGTTTGTTGAGTTTAGGTCGGCATGTAATCTGATTAATTAGGTTATTTAAATATTGACACGTTAATTGACCACTATCTAAATTATTAATAAAAAATTTTTTGAACGTTTATAATTATTACGTGTTTTGTTCAAAGACTTATGAAAAAAAAATGTTAGAAAATAAAAAGAAATGCTAACGTAAATTACTAAAGTAATAGTACATGAACACTTTACACAGGTATGATTAAATTTGTACAATACATAGCATGTAGAAAAAATAGAGATTCATTTATAGAGATCGTTCAGTGAAACGAGACCATTGCTAGTCGGGGTTGCGCTCATAATAAAACGGATTACTAATTAAGTAATTATTTTGGCTCACCTATCCAGGTAGATTTGTTGCCGTTATTATAACGTAACCCCTTACAGACATATTAAAACATTGCCCTATTTAACTAAAAAAAACTATTATTTTTCAAACCGTGCTCACCTCGAAGGGACTAAGAAATGGTCTGTTTCAGTGGCAGGTTACATTAGTCTTACTTAATATAAAAAAGCAAATTACATTATTTACACTAGTCGTCGCCTCCACGACTCGCGATTACAATATACACATCAAGTTCAGTCAGTCACTCCACACTCAAGCGCACCGGCGCCGGATCAGCCGTCGATGATCTTCCGGAACTCCTCGGGGGAGATCTGAACGTCATCGGTCGCCGGCTCGGTCGCGTTCGGGACGGCGTTCTTGAGTTCACCGAACGTGTACACGCTGCGCTTCCTCGGCGCCGGCGCCGCGGCCGCGGGGGGCGTCCAGCAGAACGCCTGGCGCGGCTCCGCGCCCGCCGACATCGGCATCGCCAGCCGCAC